>JANAVB010040516.1:172500-212500 GCA_029216955.1 Iris pallida | reverse complement strand
CTGCATCTTCGGATAAACCGACGGCTGTGACAGAAGAGCCCTAGCCTACCGACAAACCCCCTCCTCAATCCGCAAAGTACCCAACATCCGAGCGGTTGACTTAGCTAACATTGGCCAAGAACAAGTCGCCAGGCTAGAACAAGGCTTAAATACGGGAATTAACACCACTAATAGCTTCTTCAGAGCTGTGGCTAAAATTGTTGGAGAGGTTTACATGCATCCGAACAAAGAGACAGACAACTCTATAATGGTAGTCGGTAAGGTAGCTTCCACCTCAAAAAAACCAAACAAAGGAGGCATCAAAGAGATCTCGGCCAGGACCAATAGGTCTACTGCGAAACTCAAAAAAAATCCCCCAAACAGCAACCTTAATATTAACATCCTCTCTTGGAATGTTAGGGGCCTTGCCAACAAATCCACCTTAAGAAGACTCAACATTCTCAAGAAAATTCACCGAATTAACATCCTTGTGATTATATAACCCAAAATCTCCCCAAACAAGCTCAGATCTATACAGCTGTAGTTAGGCTTCGCCTCGGCTATCTTCGGTTGTCATGATATCTGGATCCTCTCCAATAATGACGTAAAGATCGGTACCATTCATGACTCGAGACAAGCACTCTCGTGCTGGATGGAACATCCCATGCTCAAATCTCGCTCCCTCTTGTCAGCAGTTCATGATAGCTGCGATATTTCCGAGCGTAAGCAGCTGTGGGACGAACTGCTGAACACTCAACTTAACAATAGCGACCTCCCCTGGCTTTGCGTCGGAGATTTCAATGCTATTACTTGCAGGAAGGTGAAGTCCGGAGATCGTTCCCCCTCCGTCGGTCATTTATGACTTCACCAGCTTCATCTTTAATGCCCACCTATCGCCACTCCAGTTCAATGACAGCGCATTCACCTGGTATAATATGCAAGATGGTGATCGGAGACAATACTCTCGACTGGACCGTGCTCTCGTTAACCCGGAGTGGGCCGATCTGGAAATCATCTCCAATCTCTCACACCTCAATGCTACCGAGTCGGACCACTCACCCCTCCTCATCGAAATTAGCAGCAAATCGAATCAAGTCAAGAAAAGCTTTCGCTTTCTTGACTTCTGGAGCCACCACCTACAGTTCCAGAACACCGTAGACAACGCTTAGAGCAGAGACAATACACTCGACCCTATGGCCTGTGTCGCGAACGAACTCAAGGATACTAGAAAAGCTCTCACTGTATGGAGCAAGGAGGCATTCGGTGACATCTTCTAGGCTATCCGCACCGACGAGGACGATGTTATCCACGCTGAAGCGCTCTTCACCTTAGACAGATCTCCGGCCGCCAGGACCTCCCTCAACCTTACCAGAGCTTTGCTGAAATTTCGGTTGAAGATCATAGATGACAGCTCAACCTCCACCAGATCGCAGATGATAACGGGAACATCATCAAAGACCATCGAGGGATCCAATTGGCGGCCACTGACTTCTACTCTCGGCTGTTTGCAAAAGAAGCCATCTTCAGAGATGAGGAATTCCTTGCGGAGATTCCTCGCCTGATTGAGGTGAGAGACAACAACCGGCTAGAACTCAATCCCTCCGAACAAGTCGTCAAAGTTGCCGTATGGGCACTCGACGAACACAGCACTCCGGGCCCGACAGGTTCAATGGTGTGTTCTTCAGATCGTGCTGGGACATCATCAAATCGGATATTCACGAGGGGCCCACTGCCTTCTTCTAAGGTACCAGGTACCCTAGATCTATTTCATGTGCTAATCTGATTCTCATTCCCAAACAGGATAATCCGAAAACCTTCAAAGATTTTTGCCCTATAAGCTTGTGCACCATCACGAACAAGATCGTCTCCAAGATCATTGCCAATCGCATGACTGAGATCCTCCCTAAAATTATTTTCGAAGAGCAGAGTGGCTTCGTTCGTGGCCGAAACATTATAGACAATATTCTGATGGCCCAGGAAATGGTCACTTGTATGAAATTACGAGCTAGGGGCAGGAATATTGCTATCAAACTGGACATGGAGAAGGCTTACGACAGGCTGGACTGGTAATTCATGATTTAGGTTTTTAAGGCCTTCGGATTTATGGAAACCTGGACCAATATCGTGTGGAGATCGATCAACAACTTATAGTTCTCCACAATTATTAATGGTGAAGCCGAAGGTTTCTTTAAATCTTGCTGCTGGATCAAACAAGAAGATCCCTTATCTTCCACCAACTTCATCATCGTCGCAAAGCCCTGAGAAGAAATCTCAACAGAATGGTGGGCACCCCGAACTTCCATCATTTCTACACAACTAGTGGCTGCCCGATCAACAACCACCTGGCATACGCAGATGATATTCTTATCTTCTCCTCTAAAAACGTTAGATCAGTTGAGGTAGTCCACAACACGCTTTAAAGATATTCCAGATGCTCTGGCCAACGCGTCAATCCCAACAAGAGTGTCATCTACGTCCATCACAATACCAACAGAGATCACGCCTCCACCCTCTTCAACATCACCTCGTTCACTGTTGCTTACCCACCTTTATCCTACTTAGGGTGTCCGTTGGTATGCGGCAGAACGAACGTGGGCATCTTCGAAGGACTGGTGGGCAAATCAGAAAAAAAAACTAGAGGGGTAGCACAACGCCACTCTCTCGCCTGGCAAAAAGATTATCCTGATCCAACATGTGCTCTCCTCTATCCCCATATACACCATAGCCGCATGCTACCCCCCGAAGAAGGTCCTCACATTAATTAAAAACTTCTTCACCAACTTCTTCTGGGGCCACAGCGACGGCAAGGACAAATATTATTAGGCGAGCTGGGACACCATGGCCAGACCTACCGAGGAGGGAAGACTAGGCTTCAGTAGGCTGTTGCATGTCATCGATGCCTTCTCGATGAAGCGGTGGTGGAAACTCTAGGTTAGCCGAGGCCTCTGGGCGCGGTTCATGAAGGCCAGATACTTCAAGCTTATTCACCCATCAATCGCTGACCACAACTGCAGATCATCAGCGTCTTGGAGACGTATCCTTCACGGGCGAAGCATCATGGAGCCCATGATTCGACTCCAACTGGGCTCGACGAATCATCAATATTCTTCGAACGTTGGGTCGGGGAAGACCTCCTCTCCCAACTACCAGCAGCCCCTTCTAAGAGTACTATCAGAGAGCTGTAGGATCACTCGGGCGACTGGAACTGAGATAAGATTCACAAATAGATGGGCGACGAGGCACCTGCAACACTGCTCGACGCCAGACTGAAGATCAATACAGAACCAGACGTCCTGCAGTAGTCTATTGAGCCCAGCGGATCATTCATCGTAGCCTCGGCCAAAAAGGTTGCTCGCGGTAGTGGGACACCATCCCCCATCATAGGGCCATTTTGGCAGTCTTGCATCCCCAAAAATTAGTTAGTGCTTGTTTGGAGAGCCTTTTGCCGTAAACTCCTCACTGACGACGCCCTTAACACCATCGGATTTAGTCTTGCATCTGCATGTCATTGTTGTTGGGAGAAACAATCAGAAATAGTTAAAAACATCTTCTTCTCCGGGGATTCATCGACTAGGGTGTGGACAGCACTTTTTCACTGATGTAGACTTCTACAGGGCGGTGGTAGCTTCAACGATCTTCTGGCTTAATGGGCATCTGCTTTCCACGGCCACCAGATCGTTGCAGCCGCGATCATATGGGTCATCCGGAAGAACCACAACAAATTCAGATACGAGGGACACCAATACTCGATGAACCAGCTGATCCGGGAGGTTCTCCGCCAGACATTCAAAGTTAGCAGACATTACAAACATGGCCTCGAGGACTTCTTGTCACGACCCGCACCCAGTGTAGGGGTACGATAAGTGGGTACGCCCAGCCTACACCACAGTATTGGTGGTAGAACGCGGTCTTAGGTCACATACATCTAACAATTATAAGGTACATGTACAATATATACGCTTCGAATGGAGGATAATATAGAAATGTACAACTCAATCACTGCTAAGGTAGAAAGTACGATAAAATAGATAGATAAGATCTGAATCCATAATGAAATACAAGATAAGAGAGAGAATCTAAGTGTCTAAGATAACAACTCCACAATATCCAGAATAACAAAATCTCCAAATAAGTACAAAGTGTATCCAAACAAGACAAGATAATAAGTAAGATACTGGTCTAGCTAACTAGCCTAGAATACTAGGGTAATATCCTCTGCAGGTGCTGGGTCCTCCTGGGAGACCAGTTCACATGTGTCATCTAGGCCTGCTCCATAGTATGTAGGACAGAACTCCTCAATGTCATCTGTAATATTTTTAACAGGTCCAGTCAGGACTGGAGTGAGCACAATACATCTCACACAGTTCATAATATGACAGGATATGTAAATATGCTATAGAGTAAGATACATGAAATGCTGGGAAATATATGAAGTAAAAGAGATGAATGTAAAAAAATATCTACTATAGTAAAGAGCTAACAGTGGCTAGTGATGTAGAGTACAAGATAGACATATGAACGGCTTAAATTTGCACATGAGTAATCTAAGAGTTTGCACATGAGTATACTACTTTGAATTGTTCACATGACCATTTATACTCCTCCGTACCCCCAATCAATATACAAGGATCCAGACAGGTTATGTTATTGCACATGATATCACATGAAGGCCCATAAATGGGTGCACATGAATGGTGAAAGCACCGAAGTACATGATGAAAGTGAAATGCACATGACATACTGTAATCCGATGCTCCCGAGGAGGATAACATCTCATGAAGGGATCCATATAGTACCAATCCGTGTTAACAACGTGACAGCATCAAGTAAAGTAATCTATAGCATAAATATAAATCCTATCAAGTATGAACGGTCAGAGAATGTAATCGCCTGATATCTTGAGTATCCGATGAATATATATATATATATCCAAACAGAGTAGATGAGTCCTAAACAGAGCAACACAGTTCACAACATGTCCAGAATGGTAATACTGAAGATTACAATGCATTTTATATAATTTCTAGGTCATCTAGGCCAAAGTCAACTCTTGGTCAACTCTGGTCAACAACACTAGTCAAACTAGGTCAACTGGGTTAATCCTAGTCCAATCAAGTCTCACTAAGCCTAACCAAGCCTAGGCTAGCACTCACACACAATCACAAAGCTAACACAAGCTATCAAACACACATTTCATATATATACACATATATACACTCAATATATATAAAGCACACATATAATAGGCATTCATATAAAGGCATTTATATATATAGGCAAGTGTCAAATGAAATATTCTATGTGTACAAGGGTTAAAATGTGTGTGTCAAATATATATACATATATATACATTTCTATTTACATACACACATATATTAACAAATATATTACATATGTATATATTAGAGAGAGAGAGAGAGTGAGATGTGTATGTGTGTGTGTGTGATTACCATAGGGTATGCGGCAGTTCAATATGTGACAGTACATATGTGTGTGTGTGTAATATAGATGGGAGTGGCATGGAGTTCTCAGGTTTAAGATTTCAGTGAAACAGTAATATAAGTGTGTGTATTCAGAGATTTTCAGTCAAGCATGTGTATGTTTCTCAGATTTTGTCAACAGTGTACATGTGTGTGTGTGTGTGTCAGTACATAGGGTGTGTGTACTTACAGGTTTTAGTTAAACAATGAACATGTGTATCTATACTAGGTGTTCAGGAATATGAAAGCAACTTTACAGATTTCATCATGGTGTGTGTGTGTATACATGTATAAGTTAGTGTCCAATTCAGGACAGTACATGCATTTAGAGTAGGGTGAAGGTGTACAGTAGTAAAAAAAGGTACACATATGCAAGGGGCAGTCTCATGTTAAAGTATCATATCCCAGTTATCGATCTACATCAAAATCAGTTTTCATATTTAAACCTAAACTCATTTGAAAGTCAAATAACATGTATCACTTTGAAACCATATTTCGAAAATTCCTAGACAATACATAAAACATTATGTATCAGTCCACACAAAATTGAACCCAAAATTTTCAATGAACACCCAAAATCCTATTCTTAGTTATACTCAAATGAATCTCATTAAACATATTAAATCTCAGGAATCACATACATATCATCTCAGTTTTCATACCAATCAATCTCAGTTTTCTTCATGAAACTAAATCTCAACATCACAGTAAACTTGAGAACCAAATCTGAGAAACTACATTCAAATCCAAACCCAAGCCACTGTTTAAAATCTCAGGAACTATCAATAAAACCTATATCAAATTCGATTATACAACAAAACTAATACTGTGAACAAAGTAACCAGTGCACAGTTATATATGAATGAAATCAAGTTGAAAACCACATCAATGCATTAAAATCCTAATCTCTGAAACCAAACCCCACCTATTACAAATGTCCCAAACTGTGAAATATTGAATAACAGTAAAATGTAAAAATAAAATTCGAATTAAAATACTAAAATCCAAACCAATACATTAGAACCTAATCATTATACATTACCATATACATTTTGCATTTGAAGTTGATTTGGAATAAAAATCGGATGCAGGTTGAAAACCCAACAGTTCAGTTCATGTATCAGTCTCTAACAAATCGAAACCCATTCAAAGTTCAATTCGAACCCAATCCATATGAAAACCCAAATAAAAGTGTGCAGTGGTGTATCAGGTGTGTGGGCATGCTCGTGTACATGTGAGGGAGGTCCTTGTGTCCAACAAATGAACACAAAGTGTCCAAAACAGGCAAAGAATGTAGTATTAGAAAATAGTGTACAGACTGTGCTCGTACAGCGTGTACGAGCTCAACTGGGATCGACACAAGACACGAGAGGTGTCGTGCTCGTGTCAGGTGATAGGTGGCATATAGGGCTAGGATAGGTGTATATGTATTGTGTCCATGTCGTGTCTATGTGCGACACGAAGTGCATCTCAATGGGGAATTTCTGCGCATAGGCTGCCAGTGTAAAACCAGTGCGCGTGTCCGTGCTCCCTCGATACGACATGAGATCATGTCAAACTCGAGGGGTGTGCTGACAGAGGATGCCCCTACCTCTGTGCTAACTGGCACGTGTCCACGTGTCCAAATGAGGGAGAACTGGGGCTCGGGTAGCAGGGCATGGGTACGGCTCGCGCACGAGTGTGTCCAGTTGCTCGTGGACACGACACAGACACAAAAACATATACATTCCTTTATGAAAATTAAAGTATACACATAGATCTATAAATTTGTTTAAATAGTTTTGGAAAAACAGAAATAAAATCTCTCTTGGGCATTTCATTAAACACCTACATACAAGCTATGACACGTGTCCGATACGGACACCAAATTGATATGAATTCACACAAGACTCACTCTACAGCTACGGGACACCTAGGTCTATGCAATCATGCAAAGAAATCAAGAAATGGAGGTGGTTTGAATAGTTTACCTATTGAGTGTCAACCCAAGAAAAAGCCCCAAAAATGAAGGATCCTACTTGTAACTCCCAAGCTCCAAATCTCACCCAAGCTGAGATTACACACTACCAACAGTAAATAGGCATGGTTTAGATCCTATTGCAAAAGACTAGGGTTAAAAAGGAAGAGAAATGAATAAAATAGGAAGAGTTGAAGAATGGACAAACCTTGCTCTTGCCAAAAATAAAAGTGGTGTAAAAAGAGGCAAGAATGATTAAGAGGCATTAAAAAGGAAGGGGAAACCCTAGGGCGGCCACATGTAGGAAAATTAGGGTTAGGGTTGATGGCTAGTGGGCTATGGGCCAAGTGTAATGTCAAATTGGTTCAGTCCCTTAGCTATTAGTTCAAACACCTATAACACCTAATCCCTTAATGCAACTTAGTCCAACAAGTCAACTTGGGTCGACTTAAGTTAGACTAGGGTCCCACCATGTTACCAATAAAAATAATTTTAAAATAATTAAAAATTACCAAAAATCATATCATGATTTAAATAACATTATTAAAAGATTAAAATTATAAAATTTAAAAATTACCCTCATTTAGAAAACTGGGGGTTACAAGTCTACCCTTCTTAGAAAAATTTCATCCTCGAAATTAAGAAAGTCGTAATCCTGTAGGTCAACCCCAACAATCAAGGTCAAAGCTTCTACCTAGTAGTATCCTAGTTCAGCAAGTCCAATATGGGCAGTAGGCTTAAAATAGGTTATATCCAGAATTTGGGTCGGCAGGTTGGGTCAAAAAGGTGTTCCCAATTCGAGTCTGAAATAGAAGTAACTCTATGGGGTGAATCAAGATGGGGTCTTGTGTCGGGAAAGTCGTATGAAGCAAACGGAGCACAAGATGCTGTGTCTGAGTGGAACACGAAGGTCACGAGTGTAGGAGGTCATGTATAGGTCATGTAGGGAAAGTTGGTTTTAAGAAAACAACTAGTCTTATGCTCCTAAATTAAAAGTCACGATAATGTGTATAATGTAATCAAAATTAAAATGGGAATGGTCAAATGGCCTAAATTGGGCCGGAAGTTATGTTGCCAAAATAGTACAAGGGACAAGGTAAGTGGGACAGTCTGTGATCATGGGTGCCAGGCTGGGAAGATAAGGAAAATAATGAATCAAACAGGGCTGTAAGGGTTACCATTCTAGGGTCAGAGCTACACTATCACTTCTAAGTCAAAAGTCCTATCACAATCATTAATTCATTAAGAGAAATTCATAACAAAGAAGTTATACAAAGGATTATACTAACAGTGAGAGCTACTCCTACTCCTACTCCTAAGTTAAATGATGAGAAAGTAAAACAAAACAAACAACAACAATAAAAAAATTTTGAAAGACTGAAACGAAAAGTAGATATGATATGTTCAAAAACTTTTAAGATGAAATCTGATAATCATATGCGTCCATCCAAAATCATGGTACTTTGAATCCTTGTCATACTAGTAAACAGGGCTATGATAACCATAGAGTCCCAACTAATGTACACACTTCTAGAAAAATGGTATTTAAAATTTTCGCTCTGCCGCTAGCTTGGCTGCAAAAATCTTAAATTCTCACACCCGAGAAATATATCCAAAATCAGACTGCAGGTCCTTGCCATGCTGGCTAATGTGACTGTAGAAGACTAGATTCTATAACTGAGACGACCTAGCCCATGTAATTTATCTTGGCAGAAAATTAAATCAACAATAAATACCAAGAATCAGATTCATCTACGGACAAGAACGATAAGCAAGATCTGTTGGAACTGAATTTCGAGATGGTTAAAATAAGGCAAGGGAAGAACGAAATCGAGATGAACAGAACCTGCGATAAGCTCTCCTACCGCCCGTGCATCCTCAGCTGCCATAGCGTAAGCTCGCCCCTGCTGGCCTCCTCTAGCGTGTTGCTGCGTGAATCTCTGCTGCTGAGTCTGTAAGGGAAATCCCTTCTGTTGGCTCACCAGAGCCCTCGCTCATGCTCCCTGAGCTGTCCGTCCAAAAAACTTGGGATACTCTCTTAATTGGTGATATGATGCTCTGCAAAGTACTCGCTTGCCTAACCTCATCCGACATTTACTCAAATCATCCCCTGGTTTCTTACAGAAAGGGAAACTGATAACATGCTACTGTCTAGTGGCCTGCTGCATCTGTAACGGTGGTCCCCTCTACGGCTCTGTCAGAGCCCTAGTTCTTGTTGCTGCCTGAGTCAATGGTGTTTGGTTCTTGGGACCCTCCCTATACTGATGATTTGCTGATCCAAAAAGTAAACACCTGCCTAGTCTCTTCATGCAGTCATTCCACCCATGACCCAGCTTC
This sequence comes from Iris pallida, assembly GCA_029216955.1. Taxonomy (NCBI): domain Eukaryota; kingdom Viridiplantae; phylum Streptophyta; class Magnoliopsida; order Asparagales; family Iridaceae; genus Iris; species Iris pallida. The sequence goes on along the minus strand of JANAVB010040516.1, from coordinate 202,747 downwards.
TTGCAGAAGGTACAACTAATGTGCTGTTGTCTAGGTGTCTGTTGGTAAAGTGCATGTCCCTGGCCCTGAAAGTGCTGCTGAACAGGCCTCTGTTGATACTGATGCTGAATCTGTACGTGAGGCCTCTTGGCCTGACCTCCACTGTTGTTGGCTCCATGAGTGTCATGTCCCTTCTTGAGCAACTGTTGCCGCTGAGTCTCCACTGTCTGCTGGAAGAAGGAGAACAATTGCGCTACGTCCTCTGATCCTGACGGCGGCTGCTGCTGCTGAAGAATGTCCGAGATGAGTGGGGAAAGTCTCGGAGTAGGAAAAGGTGCACTCCCAAAGGCTGTAGATATCCCAGCCTGAGCTGGCATAATAGGAGCTGCAGTCTCGGGGTCCTGCTGATCAGACGAGAAGTGGCAGACCCCTCAGTGGTGTCCTCCTGATCGAGATGATGAGATCGTGTTTCCATAACCATCCTGAAGACAGATTAAACGAGAGGGCAATCACTGAGAATGAAGCGATAAAATCAAGGAAGGACGGTTTATTTTCAAGGGAAAAAAATAATGTAGCAAAATTTTGGTAACAGGAATCAGATTAAGAGTTTTTCCTAGGTATGATTGAGTACCTTCAAAAATATATCATAATCCTACTGCAGGCTGTAGTGATACTCTAGTTTGAATACCACTACATAAACTTGACCTGCATGGGCCACCACTGTAAACGTGTCATGACCCGCACCCAGTGTAGGGGCACGAGAAATGGGTACGTCCAGCCTACGTCGTAGTGTCGACGGTAGAACGATGTCCTAGGTCACATACATCTAACAATTATAAGGTAAATGTACAATGTATACACTCCGAATGTAGGACAATATAGAAATATACAACTCAATCACAGCTAAGGTAGAAATACGATAAGATAGATAGATAAGATCTGTCCATAATGAAATATAAGATAAGTGAGAGAATCTAAGTGTCTAAGATAACAACTCCACAATATCCAGAACAACAAAATCCCTAAATAAGTACAAAGTGTATCCAAACAAGATAAAATACTAAGTAAGATACTAGTCTAGCTAACTAGTCTAGACTACTGGGGTAATGTCCTCTGCATGTGCTGGGTCCTCCTTAGAGTCCAGCTCACATATGTCATCTAGGCCTGCTCCATAGCATATAGGACAAAACTCCTCAATGTCATCTGTAAGATTTTTAACAGGTCCAGTCAGGACGGGAGCGAGTGTAACGCCCCAGTCCCAAAATACGTAGGACTAGGAACGTAGACATGCCAGCTGTATTCATACGAAGTATACTCCAATATATGGATACCTTGTATGAATATATAAGCTGTAAAATGCAGTAGAACCATAACTAATCTCATCCACACAAAAATAAATGAATAAAAGATATCATATAATGATAAAGAATTGTCTTGATACAATATATTGGGCGGAGACAAATCCACTACCAACAATCAAGAGAAAATACATGAAAAATGAAATAAATTTGGCGAGCGAAGCGAAGATGATCCAAGCGCAATCATCCTCGAAGAAATAGCGATGAACACGGCTAGAGCTAGAACACATGCGAAAGATAAGAGCACACACCTGGCGAGATAACCAGGTCCTCAGAGGAACGTAACAAGACACATAATATCATGCCAATAACTGAATAATAAAAGCTCAACAGAAAAATATATGTGACTAAACAGATAAAGGTCTTAACCATTCTATGTGAAAATGCATTTTGAAGACAACGTTCCATACAAGGGCTTTCCGAGACTAGAAACACGGCATGTTAGCGTTTCAACCAAGGCACTAGTGGCATCTAGATAAAAGTAAATGCATGGCCACTAGCTCTTGGGTGAGTCACTAACGACAGCTAGACGAAGGTAAATGTACGGCACATTTGTGTTTCAACCGAGGCACTAGTGGCATCTAGAGAAAAGTAAATAAATGCACGGCCACTAGCACTCGACCGAGTCACAAATGGCAGCTAGACGAAAGTAAAGGTGTGAAAGTCCCTGCGCCTAATAACTGTCTTCACACTCCCCATGCATTACTCGTGATGAATCCACACCACGATATTTCTAATAACCGCTAAGTCTTCTAGGCAAATCAATTAGTAGTTATATCCTAACGCTCGTCCTGTACGCACCGATGTACGGTCGGTACGCAAGTCCGTATCTATATGCGACTCGTGACTTCGTGGCACACATGTGTCGAGGCCAATGAATGCGGCACAAACAAAGGTGGCCCCTTAACTTTAAGCCAAATGTATAAAGAAAACTAAAGTATAATAATTTGCAACTACATATGGTTTTGAAAGAACAACTTATAAGAAATAAAACATGCATGATATTGAGCAAGAATTTAAACAGTAAAGGCAAGGTGTCTTGCCTGGTAGGACGCCTGGTGCGCTGCGATGATCAAGGTGGCACGAACTGCGACTTCGGTGCAATAACTATGCAAGGTGACCTCTGATGGTGACATGGACAGTTCCAATGGGTCCAGAAGGGTCAAATTTGTTAGCTTCGACATAAGGTAGTCTTGAATTGGCGAGAAAACATAAATAATGGGATCTAGTCATGGGCGGAAGGGTAGTCAAAGGAAATTTAAATAAGTAATATATATATATATATATGATTTTTTAAGACTAAAAATAAGTTTTTATTTTTCCAAATTATTCATAGGTAGATATGAAAAATCGCTTTATGACAAAACGAACTTACTTAGTAAAATGTTTTATAGCAATATTTAAAATATATAAAAAAATTATTATTAGTTCAAAAATACTTTTAGTTTAAATACTTGAAAATATTTGTACTAATGAAATAAATTGGTAGAAAATATTGAAAACATAAATATCGTTTTAAAGCAAAACTCCTTTAAGAAAATATCATTTTTATGTAGATAACTATATTTTTAATAGTCTAAAAAAATAGATGTTTGAAAAGACTAGAAAATCATTAAATATCAATATAAGTGGATATATATGTGTATATATATATATATATTTACACTAATAGTAATAAGAAATATAATACTAGTAGACCAATTGAAAATAATAAATAATATAAATGATAAATACTGTAATTATAACATACTAATGTTAATACTGATAGAAACTAGTATACATATATAATATAATTAGGACAAAGTACAGTATTCTATAACAAAATATATAATAATATTTATAGTAATAATAATAATAATAATAAAATAAATTTTAGGTAAAGCAATGTACTGGTGATGTGCTCCTCACAGCAAAAAAATAATAAAATAAAAAATAAATAAATAAGTAAAAGAAACTGAAGGAGGAGAGAGGGGGAGATCGAGAGGAAGAAAAAGAGGGGACGGAGAGAGAGAGGTGGTGGAGGAAATTTGGAAGGGGAGGTGAGGAGTAGATCCGGCTATGGCATCGGCGGAGCGAGGATAAGCGCGAAAGAGGAGGGCGAGATCGAGGGAAGAGTTCACCAAGGGAGTTCTCCGGTGGGGCGGCACGCAGTGCTCGACGCACGCGACGGCCGGACGGAGCTAGGGCCGGTGGCTCCGCGGGAAGGTGACTGCTCTTGCAGCTCGGCACGGGGCACCGCTCGCCTGGACGCGGCGCATGGCGAAGCGCCTGATGGCGGCGGCTTCGTTCGCGGCGGTGGAGGCGGGCGCCGGAGACTTCAACGCGACGGTGGAGGCCGGTGCACGAGCGGAGGAGGTGAGTCTAGGGTTTGGGTTTTAAATTTTCCCTTCTCTTCTTGATGGTGGTGGTGGTTGTTCGGTGGGTTGGCCGGGGTTTCGGCGGAGATTTTGGTGGTGACTGGGGTGGTTGTCGGCCGGCGATGGCCGTGGTAGCGGTGGTGGTTTGGGTAGTGTTGGTCGGGGGATTGGTGGTTGAGGCTTACGGTGGTGATGGGTATTGTTGGTGGTGGCTGTCGGGGGTGTCGGGCAAGGAGGAGGGGATGGCCGGAGGCTGTGTCGGGACGGGCCGGGGTTAGTGGTGGCTGCGGTGGTGAAGATGGTATGCGAGTGCTAGAATTTGGAGTGCTGGGTCGTGGTGGTGTTGGTCGCCGTCGGGTTGGCAGGGGCAGTCAGATTATGGCGGGGTTGTGACATAGGAGAAATTTTTGGCGATGCTCATGACAGTGAGGAGAACTGGGTGGCTCAGCGCGTGGTGGCCCGCGGCTGCGGCCACGGCCAGATAGATTTAGGATTTTGGTCAGGGTTAGGTTTAGGTTAGGGATCGGAGATGGTGTCAGGATTGTCGACACGGGGGAGAGGATTCAATGTATATGTAAAAATATATGGAATAAGAATTTGGATGGACACAGACACGATGTACGTAGATTTGTGGAAAAAATTTGTGGAAGATGAATTGTGGAGAATCATAAAAAGTTGGAGGAGTACCTGCCTATTTATAGGATGTGGGAATTCCCAATTGGATAAGAATTAGGATTCATTTAAACCTAATTTAGATAATTCGTAATTTAATTTAAAATCAATCAAATCCAAATTCCAATACAAATCCAATTTAATTCTAATTAAATTTTAAGTTTAAAAATCAATGGGATAAATCAAATTTTAAATATTTAACTATTCAAATAATCCATAAATTTAAATCAAGATTTAAATTGCCACCATAATTTCGAAATATACTTTTCCAAAAATACTATTAATAATAATTTCGAAAACTATATTATTATATAAAAAATAAACTAATAAAATATGTATGCACAAATAATATTTACAAATATACACTTTTATAGCATACCATTTTATAAGAATATATTTTATTATTATAACTGGCTAAAAAAAGGCTTTTCATAAATAAAATTATAAATTTAGAATTTTGATAGCTAAAAGTAATTATTATATATTTTTTTGAAACTATAAAAATAAAAATATTTTTCCAAAAATGTGTACGCTCGCATATATTCGCACTCGTCGAAAAATTATATTTCGTGCGCGACGTATAATACGACTATGCGACGTATAATACAAAATTTAAAATCAGTACCAAATTAAAAAAAAATATAGTAGAAATTTAGGGGTTTTACATCCTACCCAACTTAAAAGAATTTCGTCCTCGAAATTAAGAATTCGTAGGGGGTGAGAAGGCACAACGGTAGATAGAAGATATAAGGGTTCCTTAAAGAAGTTTATATGGTCGTAGTCTAGGTTGAGGATATGATTAAGAGACGATTATAATCACTCTTAAATCCAAGTGATTAGAAAGTAAAGATTGTAGATTTAGGGTCGTGGGAAAGGTCGAGTAGTTCAAGACAAAGATATAGCAACATCGAGTGATAATGGTCATAGGTGATAGGATAGCTAAAGGAATTTCTAGCACCATGCTTTCGTCCGTCTAAAATAGGTGAAGAAGAAAGCAATATAGAGTTCAAAGAAGGCGTTATCGAATATGAATATGTGGTTCAAAGGCGACCGAATAATTCAAAAGAATTGTCAAGGCAGTCGTGGATGGGATTCTAAGGGGGGTAAGTTTAACTATATCCCAGCCACGTAGATTGATATATGAAAAAGGCGATCCAAAGTACACTCGGTTGATCAGACCATCATACACCGGTTCTGATTAGACAATATGTTAGTGGGAGCGACCCAAATAACATATGTCTTGAACAAGCTCGATTAAGGAATAAGCTTGCAAAAACTAGGCTACATTAGCATCATTAGTCTAGATAATAGAACATATGCACGATGGTAGATGAAATAAAACAAATGTGAATAGTCTAAGAGTCATAAGGATCTAAGTCTTGTTTATTCCTATACCATCATTCTACGATTTTATTGACCAAGACTTGGTTGACCAAATGGGTTAGATTCCTCCAGTCTCTATGGTCTAGATAATCCTATTTGTATTCTCCTTAATGGTCAAGGGTGTGTCGGGTCGTGGGGTGTTCTACCAACTTAAAGAATTAAGCTAAGGGTGTTTGGGACATCTACTAGTAGGGTCAATCTCTAGCAAGCACGAAGGGAAGATAAGAATAATGATAGGAGGAATCAAGCAAGATGTGATTGATGAGTCGAACGGTAATTTGAATAAGGAATCGAGGAAAGAGGTCAAGTAGGTGGATGAGATCCTAGACTTCTAATCCTATTCGTAGGCTTGCTTGGCACGGTGAAGTAACCAAACAATTTATCTCGACCTGCATGGGCCACCATAAAATATGTAACGCTCCAGTCCCAAAATACGTAGGACTAGGAACGTAGACATGCCAGCTATATTCATACGAAGTATACTCCAATATATGGATACCTTGTATGAATATATAAGCTGTAAAATGCCGTAGAACCATAACTAATCTCATCCACACAAAATAAATGAATAAAAGATATCATATAATGATAAAGAATTGTCTTGATACAATATGTTGGGCGGAGACAAATCCACTACCAACAATCAAGAGAAAATACATGAAAAATAAAATAAATTTGGCGAGCGAAGCGAAGATGATCCAAGCGTAATCATCCTCGAAGAAATAGCGATGAACACGGCTAGAGCTGGAACACCTGCGAAAGATAAGAGCACACACCTGGCGAGATAACCAGGTCCTCAGAGGGACGTAACAAGACACATAATATCATGCCAATAACTGAATAATAAAAGCTCAACAGAAAAATATATGTGACTAAACAGATAAAGGTCTTAACCATTCAATATGAAAATGCATTTTGAAGACAACGTTCCACACAAGGGCTTTCTAAGACTAGAAACACGGCACGTTAGCGTTTCAACCAAGGCACTAGTGGCATCTAGAGAAAAGTAAATGCACGGCCACTAGCTCTTGGGTGAGTCACTAACGGCAGCTAGACGAAGGTAAATGCATGGCACATTTGTGTTTCAACCGAGGCACTAGTGGCATCTAGAGAAAAGTAAATAAATACACGGCCACTAGCTCTCGACTGAGTCACAAATGGCAGCTAGACGAAAGTAAAGGTGTGAAAGCCCCTGCGCCTAATAACTGTCTTCACCCTCCCCATGCACTACTCGTGCTGAATCCACACCACGATATTTCTAATAACCGCTAAGTCTTCTAGGCAAATCTATTAGCAGTTATATCCTAACGCTCGTCCTGTACGCACCGATGTACGGTCGGTACGTAAGTCCGAATCTATATGCGACTCGCGACTTCATGGCACACATGTGTCGAGGCCAATGAATGCGGCACAAACAAAGGTGGCCCCTTAACTCTAAGCCAAATGCATAAAGAAAACTAAAGTATAATAATTTGCAACTACATATGGTTTTGAAAGAACAACTTATAAGAAATAAAATATGCATGATATTGAGCAAGAATTTAAACAGTAAAGGCAAGGTGTCTTGCCTGGTAGGACGTCTGGTGCGCTGCGATGATCAAGGTGGCACGAACTGCGACTTCGGTGCAATAACTATGCAAGGTGACCTCTGATGGTGACATGGATAGTTCCAATGGGTCCAGAAGGGTCAAATTGGTTAGCTTCGACATAAGGTAGTCTTGAATTGGCGAGGAAACATGAATAATGGGATCTAGTCATGGGCGGAAGGATAGTCGAAGGAAATTTAAATAAGTAATATATATATGATTTTTGAAGACTAAAAATAAGGTTTTATTATTCCAAATTATTCATAGGTAGATATGAAAAATCACTTTATGACAAAACGAACTTACTTAGTAAAATGTTTTATATCAATATTTAAAATATATAAAAAATTATTATTAGTTCAAAAATACTTTTAGTTTAGATACTTGAAAATATTTGTACTAGTGAAATAAATTGGTAGAAAATATTGAAAACATAAATATCGTTTTAAAGCAAAACTCTTTTATGAAAATATCATTTTTATGTAGATAACTATATTTTTAATAGTCTAAAAAAATAGATGTTTGAAAAGACTGGAAAATCATTAAATATCAATATAAGTGAATATATGTGTATATATATATATATTTACACTAATAGTAATAAGAAATATAATACTAGTAGACCAATTGAAAATAATAAATAATATAAATGATAAATACTACAATTATAACATACTAATGTTAATACTGATAGAAACTAGTATACATATATAATATAATTAGGACACAGTACAGTATTTTATAATAAAAATATATAATAATATTTATAGTAATAATAATAATAATAATAATAATAATAATAATAAAATAAATTTTAGGTAAATCAATGTACTGGTGATGTGCTCCTCATAGCAAAAAAATAATAAAATAAAAAATAAATAAATAAATAAATAAATAAAAGAAACTGAAGGAGGAGAGAGAGGGAGATCGAGAGGAAGAAAAAGAGGGGACGGATAGAGAGAGGTGGCAGAGGAAATTTGGAAGGGGAGGTGAGGAGTAGATCCGGCTGTGGCACCGGCGGAGCGAGGATGAGCGCGGAAGAGGAGGGTGAGATCGAGGGAAGGGTTCACCAAGGGAGTTCTCCGGTGGGGTAGCACGCAGTGCTCGGCGCACGCGGGGGCCGGGCAGAGCTAGGGCCGGCGGCGCCGCGGGAACGTGACTGCTCTCGTAGCTCGGCGCGGGGCGCCGCTCGCCTGGACGTGGCGCATGGCGAAGCGCCTGATGGCCGCGACTTCGTTCGCGACGGTGGAGGCGGGCGCCGGAGACTTCGACGCAGCGGTGGAGGCTGGTGCACGAGCGGAGGAGGTGAGTCTAGGGTTTGGGTTTTATATTTTCCCTTCTCTTCTTGATGGTGGTGGTGGTTGTTCGGTGGGTTGGCCGGGGTTTCGGCGGGGATTTTGGTGGTGACTAGGGTGGTTGTCGGCCGACGATGGCTGTGGTAGCGGTGGTGGTTTGGGTAGTATTGGTCGAGGGATTGGTGGTTGAGGCTTACGGTGGTGATGGGTGTTGTTGGTGGTGGCTGTCGGGGGTGTCGGACAAGGAGGAGGGGATGGCCGGAGGCTGTGTCGAGACGGGCTGGGGTTAGTGGTGGCTACGGTGGTGAAGATGGTATGGGAGTGCTGGAATTTAGAGTGCTGGGTCGTGGTGGTGTTGGTCGCCGTCGGGTTGGCAGGGGCAGTCGGACTATGGCGGGGTTGCGACATAGGAGAAATTTTTGGCGATGATCATGACAGGGAGGAGAAGTGGGTGGCTCAGCGCGTAGTGGCCCGCGGCTGCGGCCACGGCCAGATAGATTTTGGATTTACAAATATACACTTTTCTAGCATACCATTTTATAAAAATATATTTTATTATTATAACTGGCTAAAAAAAGGCTTTTCATAAATAAAATTATAAATTTAGAATTTTGATAGCTAAAAATAATTATTATATATATTTTCTTGAAACTAGAAAAATAAAAATGTTTTTCCAAAAATTTGTACGCTCGCACATATTCGCACTCGTCGAAAAATTACGAAAAATAAGATTTCGTGCGCGACGTATAATACGACTATGCGACGTATAATACAAAATTCAAAAATCAGTACCAAAATAAAAAAAATATAGTAGAAATTTAGGGGTTTTACAGCGAGCACAATACATCTCACGCAGTTCATAATATAACAGGATATGTAAATATGCTATAGAGTAAGATACATGAAACGTTGGGAAATATAAGGAGTAAAAGAGATGACTATAAAAAAATCTACTACAAGTAAAGAGCTAACAGTGGCTAGTGATGTAGAGTACAAGATAGACTTGTGAACAGCTTGAATTTGCACATAAGTAATCTAAGAGTTTGCACATGAGTATACTACTTTGGAATTGTTCACATGACCATTTATACTCCTTTGTACCCCAATCGATACACAAGGATCCAGGCAGGTTATGTTATTGCACATGATATCACATGAAGGCCCATAAATTGGTGCACATGAATGGTGAAAGCACCGGAGTACATGATGAAAGTGAAACGCACATGACATACTGTAATCCGATGCTCCCGAGGGAGAAAACATCTCATGAAGGGATCCATATAGTACCAATCCGTGTTAACAACGTGACAGCATCAAGTAAAGTAATCTAGAGCATAAATATAAATCCTATCAAGTATGAAACGGTCAGAGAATGTACTCGCCTGGTATCTTGAGTATCCGATGAATATATATGTCCAGACAGAGTAGATGAGTCCTAAACAAAGCAACACAGGTCACAACATGTCCAGAATGGTAATACTGAAGATTATAATGCATTCTTTATAATTTCTAGGTCATCTAGGCCAAAGTCAACTCTTGGTCAACTCTGGTCAACTACACTAGTCAAACTAGGTCAACTAGGTCAATCCTAGTCCAATCAAGTCTCACTAAGCCTACCCAAGCCTAGGCTAGCACTCACACACAATCATAAAGCTAACACAAGCTATCAAACACACATTTCATATATATACACATATATACACTCGATGTATATAAAGCACACATATAATATGCATTCATATAAAGGCATTTATATATACATAGGCAAGTGTCAAATGAAATATTATGTGTGTACAAGGGTTAAAATGTGTGTGTCAAAATATATATACATATATATATACATATATATATACATTGCTATTTACATACACACATATATTAACAAATATATTACATATGTATATATTAGAGAGATAGAGAGTGAGATGTGTATGTGCGTGTGTGTGGGGTTTTCAGTTAATGTGTGTGTGTGTGTGTGTGTGATTTGCATAGGGTGTGTGGCAGTTCAATATGTGACAGTACATATATGTGTGTGTAATATAGATGGGAGTGGCATGGAGTTCTCAAGTTTAAGATTTTAGTGAAACAGTAATATAAGTGTGTGTATTCAGAGATTTTCAGTTAAGCATGTGTGTGTTTCTCAGATTTTATCAACAGTGTACATGTGTGTGTGTGTGTGTGTGTCAGTGCATAGGGTGTGTGTACTCACAGGTTTTAGTTAAACAATGAACATGTGTATGTAAACTAGGTGTTCAGGAATAGGACAGCAAGTGTACAGATTTTATCATGGTGTGTGTATACATGTATAAGTTAGTGTCTAGTTCAGGACAGTACATACATTTAGAGTAGGGTGAAAGCGTACAGCAATAAAAAAAAAGTTACACATATGCAAGGGGCAGTCTCAGGTTAAAGTATCATATCCCAGTTATCGATCTACATCAAAATCAGTTTTCATATTTAAACCTAAACTCATTTGAAAGTCAAATAACATGTATCACTTTGAAACCATATTTCGAAAATTCCTAGACAATACATAAAACATTATGTATCAGTCCACACAAAATTGAACCCAAATTTTCACTGAACACCCAAAATCCTATTCTTAGTTATACTCAAATGAATCTCAGTAAACATATCAAATCTCAGGAATCACATACATATCATCTTAGTTTTCATACCAATCAATCTCAGTTTTCTTCATGAAACCAAATCTCAACATCACAGTAAACTTGAGAACCAAATCTGAGAAAATACATTCAAATCTAAACCCAAGCTACTGTTCAAAATCTCAGGAACTATCAATCAAACCTATATCAAATTCGATTATACAACAAAACTAAAACTATGAACCAAGTAACAAGTATACAGTTATATATGAATGAAATACAAGTTGAAAACCACATCATTGCATCAAAATCCTAATCTTTGAAACCAAATCACATCATATTGCACATGTCCCAAACTGTGAAATATTAAATAACAGTAAAATGTAAAAATGAAATTCGAATTAAAACACTAAAATCTAAACCAATACATTAGAACCTAATCATTATACATTACCATATACATTATGCATTCGAAGTTGATTTGGACTTATAAATCGGATGCAGGTTGAAAACCCAACAGTTAAGTTCATGTATCAGTCTCTAACAAATCGAAACCCATTCAAAGTTCAATTCGAACCCAATCCATATGAAAACCCAAATAAAAGTATTCAGTGGTGTATCAGGTGTGTGGGCATGCTCGTGTACATGTGAGGGATGTCCTCGTGTCCAACAAATGGACACAAAGTGTCCAAAACAGGCAAAGAATGGAGTATCAAAAAATAGTATACAGACTGTGCTCGTACAGCGTGTTCGAGCTCAACTGGGCTCGACACAAGATACGAGAGGTATCATGCTCATGTCAGGCGATAGGTGGCATGTAGGACTAGGGATAGGTGTATCTGCACCATATCCACGTCGTGTCTACGTGCGACACGAAGTGCATGTCAGTGGAGAATTTTCGTACGTAGACCGCCAGTGTAAAACCAGTGCGTGTGTCCGTGCTCCTTCGACACGACATAAGATCGTGTCAAACTCGAGGGGTGTGCTGAAAGAGGTTTCCCCTACCTCTGTGCGAAGTGGCACGTGTCCACGTGTCCAAATGAGGGAGAACTGGGGCTCGGTGTCACGATCCGCTCCCGAATAACCGGATACGAGTCGGACACGCCCAGCCTTTGTTATCAGAATAACAAAGTAAGCTGTACCATTCTAAGAAAACTAACCAGATATCAAGTCAAGAATGAAACACAGCATCTATAAAATGTATCCCAGAGTAAAGTACAATATCAGAATTTATTACATTCCAGAATGATAGAAAGTCTACTAGTCCCAAATACATAGAAATAATAGGGAAAAATAAGGGAAATCTCTAGGCTTCTGCAGCCTCTAAGTCATGAGCTGCACCAGCTAGCTCTCCTGCATCAATAGGCTCCTCGCCATAGAATGTGTCACATAAAGCCTCCAACTCACCTGCAACATATCCTATTCAGGAGCGGAGCAAAGTATATCCAAAGAAATGAACATGTACATCATGGTATGAATCAAGAAAACAGAAATAATGTAAAGTACATGAAATGAGAACAAGACATGAAACTGAACAGGAAATACTGAAAGTAAAACAGGGAAACATGGTATGAGTCCTGAACATAAAATACAACCTGAATCATGAAATACAAACTGAACATGAAATACAGCCTGAACATGAAATACAACCATGAAATCCTGAAATACAAACTGAATCCTGACATGTACAATATTTGAAATACTTCTAGAGTGTGATCGGCTTGGGTAGATGCAATAATAATAAAATGGTACGGCTTTGGCCCCGCGTGTACGGTGCAGGACCCAAGCTATTCACAGGGATAGTAACAGGGTTTGATCACATCTCTATAGTATTTCCCCTCCCAGACACAATGAAACATGGAACATAAAACCAGACAATATCGTGAACTATCATGTCATCAAGGAGATACAAGAAAGGATAATGAAAACATGAGAAATGAACAAATCAGAGGAATATACTTGCCTGTCTCCGGGTGATCAAGAAAAGGTATTAAAGCTGGAAATCCCTCTGTTAAATGATTTACAGGAAATTAATAAACTGACTAATTCTAACTTGGTTATCAGATGATTCTAATCATGATTAATTTCTATACAAGTCCTAGTCTAGGGTTACCTACTTCTAATCATGCCTCTATAAGTTATCAAAATTAGCTTATACTCTAAGTTAGCAAGAAACCAAGTCTAAATAGTTATTCCACATAACTAGTTACCATATTATTTATATACACAAAGTCTTGGCATCCTAAACTGTCAGTCTCTAATAACAAGAGTGTACTGCTCTTCAGCAGTCCACTTTGAACATTTGGTAGGTTGTAATGGGGTCCAAGAATGGTTTATGGTCCTACCTGGTATCCATGTTACACCATATAGTCACAAAACAGTTAAGGTGATTAGGCTATCCTATCTATCTTACTACTCATATTTCTATCATGAGCCTTCATGGTTATTTCTAACTGTTAACATCCTACTCAATCGTGATTCCACTATACAAAACCATAAGACCAACTACTAAGGTAGTCCACTAATTGTTTTAGGTTAGACTTAGTCTATTACTTCCATATAACTGATTTTAAACAGGCTAGTGTAATTCAGTTTTGGACAAGATAATGCAAATCAGCCTTTAACAGGCTAATACAAGACAGTATCACACAGGCTGGTGCAACATCAGTCCTTGTCAGGACATGGAAGGTTAGTCTTGATAGGTTATTACAACAGACAGTCCATAGCTATCCTCAAAGCATCAGTTATACCCATGAAACTTAACTAAATTCCTGCCCACACAGTCCCAAAACCTGTATCAGGATTTTCTATCAGAACATAATCATTTATAACAGTTACAAATATGCCCACTCTAAACCCATAGCCTACAGGTTCTAAAATCATCCAATCTATCAATTCAGTTAAAGGGATTTATACTGTCCTGAATTCAATCTAAACTCTAAAGCTTGAATTACCATTTCTATTATATAATTTCCTAAGTTACATTATCAGTGAAATCAATATCAAGCCAAAATTAGATCAACCTAAAACAAAACTCAAGTTCCACATTAGACTCTATCCTTTAGGACCCTCCATAGATTTCCTATTGCCACAGTTAAAATATGATTGCAGCAGTGGCAGGATATTGTTCAAGTATCAGGACAATGTATAATATAATCAGATATCATTCAATCTCTAATCAGTTAACAACTCAATAATATGTCAAATGCATAACAGTTGCTAAATCTCAGTCCTAGTTCAGGACTTAATCAGTCCATACTGGTTGAACTAGTTAATCCCACCCTGAAACGATCTGCCAGCTTCATTCCCAGGTAATCTCAGTCCTAAAGTAGGTGACTGAAATCAGTTGCCTGAATCAATCAGTCCTACACAACCTTTCCAGGATTTGGTTCAAAAAAACCCACACATCCCCGTGAATAACCCTACAAATCAAGGTGATTCACCCCACTGCACATCTCCTGAATTACTCAAGAGTTGGCCACCAATAGCATTTAAACCAACTGCCATTGGAGAGATGTGCCAATCTCAGGTTACTACCTACACATTCTAACTTCAGTTTCCCTCCTGAAGCTTATTGAGATCAACCACTGTTTTCATGGGTCAGGCTATATGCCATTCAAATAAGGAAACTCCAACTAATATCGAAATGCAACTAGTGCAACTGCTAAAAGATGAGGAACATGAAGATTAAAATCCAACTGATCCTAGTGTCAATCTCGATCCCAAAATTTACACAGGTGAATAAAATGAAATAAGCTGGATACCCTAATTGCACCCTCAAAACAAGAGGAAAGTTCATTTACTCAATCTCAGCTCACTGACATAACTGAAAGCAAAAAGGATTCCTCACAACCAAACCATTCTAAACACTCAGGTATAGTCTAATCATTAGGTCATAACTGAGAATTAGCAGGTAAGAGGATTACCTCTACAAGATCAGATTAAGTCTAAAAGTGACTGCAAATCAGGAAGGAATTTAACAGTCGAGACTCAACTTTGATATACCAAAATCAGTGCACACCTTGCTATCCATATACAATATCTTGAGTTCCAGGATTTAAAAGATATCAATAGTCTAAAGTATAGATAAATCAAAGATTTATGAGGTTGATTGAAACTAAACCCTAATGTCTCTAATAGTTAATACAACCCTCTTAATATTCTTTTTGCAAACCCAACCTGGTATTCCAATATGGATATAACAACATCGACACAAACCAAATTAATAGATTAGAGTTCACAGCAGACATCTCTAATTATTTTTAAAATAGAACAGTCTATAGATATTCTTCTGATACCAACCATTAATTCAAAATGCATCAGGTTATGAATAATTAGATAAGAAATACCTGAATCAATTGAACAAATTCAGATACGACCTTGTTCAGGACACAACTTGCATGTCAACCGAAAATCTCTTCCCTGAATCATAAATTGAATGATGTAACCAAACAGAGGAGTGAAACCACTGTCCATCTTCAATTCGAGAAACTGAAAGGAAAGAAATCGTGTCCAAATACTTACTTAGATGTGGTTTAGAATTTCTTGAATAACTCCAAGTATTCGTCACCCTCAACTCGATTCATGTCAAGAGATCGTTCTAGATCTGAGTTCTTCAAGAATTTCCAGAAGAATTTGAAGGAGATATAGAACAGGGAAACAACAACAGATTGTATTATGAATTGATCAACCTAGAATTAAAGAATGCCTGAACGAGATTGGTAGTTCAGATCAACCTGATCTTCTTGAGCTGGTCGACGAGGAGTAGCCCTCAAAGCTCCAGTCGATCCTTCCTCCACGCCATGGCTCCTTCTTCAGAATGATGCTCAGAAGTTTAGGAGAGAGAACAATAGATCTAGATCTGAAGGATAGAATTTATAGGCTTCCTAGAGGCGGTGGAGAGGAATTGTTGGCGGCAAAACCAAACGGAAAGAAATGAGTAGCCGAGGCCGTTAGGTTAGTTTAGGAAAATTTGAATTGGGCTTTGATGGGAACGAGAACAAGAGTAAAGGAAAAATCCTTTTCCTCAGTCTAAAATGACTCAGGTTGGGCTGCCTGTGATGGGCCCAACCTTGATGGGTTAACATTTGTTCTAAGCCCAAAGGAAAAAAAATAAGAAAATAAAATGGGTTGATGATACTAAAAGAGGAATAGGACTTCACCTTATTTTAAATCTAATAAAAAAAACAATTCCCAATTTATTTAATTAGTATATATTTCTAAAATTTTCATATTTAGAAAAAAGTGGAGTTACAAATCTCTCCTCCTTGAAAAAATTTTGCCCTCGAAATTGGAATGTATATACAGATTATAAAACTAAATCAAGGATAGTGAAATTTAATAAGTTTATTTATTGAATTCAATTCATTCAAAACACAAAACACTCAAATGAACAAACTAGGATATCGCTCACGCATCTCATCCTCACGCTCCCATGTGGACTGTAGCTCCCCTTCACGGATTTTTTTTAAAATATTTTATTAGTAATTATTTTTATTTAAATAGTGAATATTAGTGCTAGTTTTCATTTGCTTGCATGTTTGACAAATGGAAAGTGTATTATGAAACATGTAAACCATCACTAAAGTAGAAAGTAAAGTGGAATCTAGATTCTACCCAAATTGATGGAAGTTATAAAAAAGGAGCAGTTATTATACATAGCTATATGCCCTACATAGGTTATATACATTACTTTCACCCTCATCTTTTGTGACTTGAATTTGGGTAGATTAACTCTAGGCCAACCTTTGTGACTAACCCGGCCCATGCAGGTACAAGCTATATATATTATCAAATACTCATAACCGTTTTGGAACACTATATTGGTCTCCGCAACTTGGGTAAAATATTGTGTGCTATCATGATCAATAAGAATACATATATGCAGGTTATGGAACATTTGCAGAATCCTAGATGACATGCCTTTCAACATAGCTATCAGTGTAGTCATCTTTTGTGACTGTAATTATCTTTAAATTATGTTAGCGTGAAAAGTTATGCCAAATATTTATACTTGCCCACAGGCAAGGCCAAAGCTCTTTCAATCTATTATTTTTCCTTTTCCTTTCAATAGCCCAAATTTTCCATACCTCCTAAACCAGGACAAACCCAAAGCAAACCCTTAAAATGACAAGCCCAACTCCTAATATGGTTTCTGAATGACTAACCCGGCCCGTTATACCAAAGTAGCTATTACTATATAAGGAATATAAAACCCTAGTAACCTTCAACATCACATGAGTAGGAGCAGCAGCCACCAACGCATGGCTAACACCATGCGTGAGCAAGCATCAATATCACCTCCATCGTAGGCGAACCCCTGCCAAGATTCTCTTCGATCTTTCATCTTCCCATCTCTTCGTGTGGCAACTTGGGAGTTCTGGCCATGGCGACGTCGGCGATCCCCGCCACCGAGAGATTCTTGACCGTGACCCGCCGGGGTCAGTACATCCGTACCCCGGATGGCGATTCCCCACCCTGCACAACCACCGTCCAACTCCGACCCGACAGCCGTACCCCAACGCCCTTGCCACCGTAGGCGACGGGGACAGCCCTCGTCGCGTCCTCCTCATTCGAGGAGAACACCAGTGGAACCACTGGCCTCTTCCGGTACTGCCCCGAACTACTCTTCGACAGCACGGAGCTAGCTTTCACGGCGAGCTTCGTCAGCTCCTCGGCCGCAGCCGCGACGTCAGCATCATCCTCGGGAGCATGAATGTAGAATCGTCCCGGCAGGAGCCACCGGTCGGAGCGGATGGCGGAGACAAACTCGTCGAATTCCATCCCATCCGCGTCGCTCACGAACCACCGGTCCGACCTTCCGATCACCGCCTTCCCAGGACGGACCGGCCGGTCGAACTCACTCGACATGCCCGTCCCCACCTAGCCTCTGTCGATGTTGTACATCATTCTGGAGTCGACGTCTCCGCAACCCTATCGGCATGGCTGCGGCCCAACCGAACTCTAGAGCAGGTGGCCAATCACCAAGTCTCAAGTGAAGTCTTTCCGATGAGGACGAGGCTCGTCGCATCCGCTCGTCGTACCATAGTCTCGAGTGAGTCCTCGTCGTGGACGAACTGATCGGCCCAATAAACTCGCGTGTAGAGGAAAGAGGAGTAGCTACACATGCAGCCATGGTCCTCTTCAAGTTGGCATCCGGAGACTTCTACATGTGTTGACTGATTGTGGCTCATTGAGTATGGTATTATTGGTTTCTCCAGCTAAGGACCTCAGGCAAGTGCACTTTCTGATTGCTTTTCGATTCATAGTAGTCTTTTCATTTCATGCCTATACATATATCTTGCTGCTTGTTGACACGCTCGTCACACGGAGTAGTCGGGAGGGGAAATATCTTAGTAAACATGTGAACTACCCAGAACTTTCCCATGAATCTATTCTTGAACGATAGCAGCTGCACACGACACGTGCAGTGAGCCGTATTTACCCCCTAGCCGTTCACATGTTGAAAAGGATATTTCACACCACATAGGTAGATGTCTTTTATTTTTTCTTTTACTGTTCTACCGTGCCATGTCATCAGTTTTCTTGCTAGCTTTTATCTCTCATATGCTATTTTCATGTCTTGTTAATTCTATTGTGTTTTGCATTATCGTCGATTTGTATACTTGTTCCAATCCTGACTGGATAACCAACATTTTTCAGGTTTAGCCGCGATCACTCTTAGCATTGGGAAGACTTGGGTATGCTGAAGACAACCTAGAAATAGAAAACAGTCGTATCATTTCATTAAATGTAAAACCTTGTGCTTTCCTTTAAATTATAAATATTGTAATAAATTTAGAAATGTGAATGAGCAATATTGTTTTATTTGAGCATTTAATTCTTGCGGGCTTGACAGCGTTCTACCGCCGACTCTGCGGCGTAAGCTGGCTTGGATACGCCTCGTATCCGAAAAGCGGGTGCGGGTCGTGACAAGTTTTTGTGGTGGCCCACGCAGGTCAGTCTTCGCAAAAGATTGCGAACTCGTGATGGTACGTTAGTCGTACTATTGCGAGCCTGTGACCAGGAAATGCTCATTCACAAACTAGGATTAAAATGATTTAAGATAATGACTAGGACTAGGAGTCCCTTGTTCAAATTGACCGTGGATAGTTAAGGTTAATAGATAGGCCATGCGATTTAGATAGCTTGCTAGATCCCTATAGGTACGGTCTTACTTTGATATGACGATATGATTCCATATGGATACACTATACACTTGGTTAGTTAAATTTTCCCAGAATTAAAGCTTTAACCTTGATGAACTGTTTAAATTTCTTTTGCTTTATTAGATATAAATCTTATATCATAAGTTAGAATTGCCTATTTTAAAATTCTCTTTTGCTGTAAGGAGCTAGTTTATAATTTCTGATTCTACTATTTGTGTATAAATTTTGAGTTAGATTTTGATTCTCACAAAACTCGAACTACTTGTACCTCCTTTCCAAAAATCTCACATACTTGTATTTTTTACTACCTTGACCAACGCTGCTATTACAGTCTAGTTTTTGCAAGCTTACTCTTCTATCGAGCTTGATTCGAGACGTATGTTTATTGGGGACGCCCGCTAACATATTGTCTAATCAGAATTATTGTATTATGGTCTGATCAACCATGATACATTTGGTTCGCTCTTCATTTAAATTATCCTACGTGGACTGAGATATAGAGATATCCAGGATCTCATCCGCAATTGCTTGATAATTCCTCTTGAATTATATATTCGTCTTTGAATCACGTAATTGTATTCAACGACATCTATTGAACCCGTTATTGTTTTTATCTTTCGCTGATTGGAAAGACGAAAACTCGTAATTGATAGATAGACACAGAGTATTCCCATGGCTATGATAGTTGTATATGCAAGTGTAGCTACCCTCGGCCAGACCTGTGACAAGAACCTTGCCACCATATCCTACCTTCTAAGGTGGGTAGAAGTCCTGGAGGCTATATGGCTAGGGGAAGATTACAAACTATTTTTGAGGAATAAAAAAAAAGTTAAGGAGATTAAGGTTAAGGTAGACCTTCCTTTTGTCCTTTTATGGAATAGTTATGAGTTAGAATTTCGAGGACGAAATTATTTTAAGGTGGGTAGATTTGTAGCTCCCCTTCCCGGATTTTTTTTAAAATATTTTATTAGTAATTATTTTTATTTAAATAGTGAATATTAGTGCTAGTTTTCATTTGCTTGCATGTTTGACAAATGGAAAGTGTATTATGAAACATGTAAACCATCACTAAAGTAGAAAGTAAAGTGGAATCTAGATTCTACCCAAATTGATGGAAGTTATGAAAAAGGAGCAGTTATTATACATAGCTATATGCCCTACATAGGTTATATACATTACTTTCACCCTCATCTTTTGTGACTTGAATTTGGGTAGATTAACTCTAGGCCAACCTTTGTGACTAACCCAGCCCATGCAGGTACAAGCTATATATATTATCAAATACTCATAACCGTTTTGGAACACTATATTGGTCTCCGCAACTTGTGTAAAATATTGTGTGCTATCATGATCAATAAGAATACATATATGCAGGTTATGGAACATTTGCAGAATCCTAGATGCCATGCCTTTCAATATAGCTATCAGTGTAGTCATCTTTTGTGACTGTAATTATCTTTAAATTATGTTGGCGTGAAAAGTTATGCCAAATATTCATACTTGCCTACAGGCAAGGCCAAAGCTCTTTCAATCTATTATTTTTCCTTTTCCTTTCAACAGCCCAAATTTTCCATACCTCCTAAACCAGGACAAACCCAAAGCAAACCCTTAAAATAACAAGCCCAACTCCTAATGTGGTTTCTGAATGACTAACCTGGCCCGTTATACCATAGTAGCTATTACTATATAAGGAATATAAAACCCTAGTAACCTTCACCATCACATGAGTAGGAGCAGCAGCCACCAACGCATGGCTAACACCATGCGTGAGCAAGCATCAATATCACCTCCATCGTGGACGAACCCCTGTCGAGATTCTCTTCGATCCTTCATCTTCCCTTCTCTTCGCGCAGCAACTTGGGAGTTTTGGCAATGGCGATGTCGGCGATCCCCGCCACCGAGAGATTCTTGACCGCGACCCGCCGGGGTCAGTACATCCGTACCCCGGATGGCAATTCCCCACCCCGCACAACCACCGTCCAACTCCGACCCGACAGCCGCACCCCAACGCCCCTGCCACCGCAGGCGACGGGGACAGCCCTTGCCGCGTCCTCCTCATTCGAGGAGAACACCAGAAGAACCACTGGCCTCTTCCGGTACTGCCCCGAACTACTCTTCGACAGCGTGGAGCTAGCTTTCACGACGAGCTTCGTCAGCTCCTCGGCCGCAGCCGCGACGTCAGCATTATCGTCGGGAGCATGAATGTAGAATCGTCCCGGCAGTAGCCACCGGTCGGAGCGGATGGCGGAGACAAACTCGTCGAATTCTATCCCGTCCGCGTCGCTCACGAACCACCGGTCCGACCTCCCGATCACCGCCTTTCCAGGATGGACCGGTCGGTCGAACTCATTCGACATGCCCGTCCCCATCTAGCCTCTGTCGATGTTGTACATCGTTCTGGAGTCGACGTCTCCGTAACCCTATCGGCATGGCTGCGGCCCAACCGAACTCTAGAGCAGGTGGCCAATCACCAAGTCTCGAGTGAAGTCTTTCCGATGAGGACGAGGCTCGTCGCATCCGCTTGTCGTACCATAGTCTCGAGTGAGTCCTCGTCGTGGATGAACTGATCGGCCCAATAAACTTGCGTGTAGTGGAAAGAGGAGTAGCTACACATGCAGCCATGGTCCTCTTCAAGTTGGCATCCGGAGACTTCTACATGTGTTGACTGATTGTGGCTCATTGAGTATGGTATTATTGGTTTCTCCAGCTAAGGACCTCAGGCAAGTGCACTTTCTGATTGCTTTCCGATTCATAGTAGTCTTTTTATTTCATGTCTATATATATATCTTGCTGCTTGTTGACACGCTCGTCACACGGAGTAGTCGGGAGGGGAAATATCTTAGTAAATATGTGAACTACCCAGAACTTTTCCATGAGTCTATTCTTGAACGATAGCAGCTGCACACGACACGTGCAGTGAGCCGTATTTACCCCCTAGCCGTTCACATGTTGAAAAGGATATTTCACACCACATAGGTAGATGTCTTTTATTTTTTCTTTTACTGTTCTACCGTGCCATGTCATCAGTTTTCTTGCTAGCTTTCATCTCTCATATGATATTTTCATGTCTTGTTAATTCTATTGTGTTTTGCATTGTCGTCGGTTTGTGTACTTGTTCCAATCCTGACTGAATAACCAACATTTTTCAGGTTTAGCCGCGACCACTCTTAGCATTGGGAAGACTTGGGTATGCTGAAGACAACCTAGAAATAGAAAACAGTCGTATCATTTCATTAAATGTATAACCTTGTGCTTTCCTTTAAATTGTAAATGTTGTAATAAATTTAGAAATGTGAATGAGCAATATTGTTTTATTTGAGCATTTAATTCTTGCGGGCTTGATAGCGTTCTACCGCCGACTCTGCGGCGTAGGCTGGCTTGGACACGCCTCGTATCCGAAAAGCGGGTGCGGGTCATGACATGGACTCTCCCGGAGAGTGGTGTCTCCACATGACGCAGACAAGAGGAATGGTCTGGTTCCGCAGTCGTTTCTTCCTCCGGTCCAGGATCTCTACTGGCTGCTCCTCGTAGGTCAAGCTCGGGCCCACCTCCAGCTCTGAGTGGTCCACCACGTGGCTCGGGTCTGGAATATAGCGTCGAAGCTGAGATACGTGGAAGACGCTGTGAACTCCCTCCAAGCTAGCTGGAAGCGCTAGATTATACGCCACCTCGCCAATCCGTGCCGTCATGTCGAAATGTCCGATGAATCTCGGACTGAGCTTCCTGCCTCTGCCGAATCTGATGACGCCCCTAGTCGGTGAGATCTTCAGGAATACTCTATCTCCAACTGTGAACTCCAGTGGCCGTCTGCTGCTGTCTGCCCCTTGATTCTGCCGATCCCATGACGCCCTGAGCCTTGAGACCAAGTATACACAAGAAGTTTGAGATATCACGCTTGACAAAGATCGAGGATCAAAACAGTCACGAAGTGGAATGAATTTCAATTACAATTTAGAGGATGAGTCGTGAGGGCACTATTTCCCGGGCATGATTGAAATTTTAGCATGATAGGAGAATCACTGTTAGGTTGGTATGATCAGATCGAAGTTTAAACAAAACATGATCAAAATATAGATATAATAAAATCTGATGAAATAGAATTCAAGTCTAGGAAGTCAAATGATCTAACAATAAAATACAAGAAAAGAATTTGCAACGGTCGATTTGAGGAGTCAGATAGAACTACCCGAGAGGTATTAGTATCAAATCAAGGAAACGTACAAAGATTTGCGATTTTTGAAATATCAATAATCAGACGAAAGAAATATAGTCACCAGGGTGTCCGAAAACATATAGCCATTTGAAATCACAGTATTTAGAATCCTGCCTTGCCAGTGTACATCTGGCTGCAGCAACATTCAGTTCCACGACTCAAATAATGATATGTTATCGAATACTCTATCAACTTTATCAATTCAAACAAGTGTTACGAAATAACTCAAGAGGTCAAATATGAACGTTTTTGGACAAAGTCTCGATAATACTCGAAAACCAACAAATACCTGAAATTATTTCGACTTAAAGTTCCCGGCTCGCCAGTGCGCTGCTGGCTGCAGTGAACCCTTAGTCTCCATAATTCAGATAATGGTTGCAGTGTGCAACTGCCACGCTCTAGTAGGTCACTGAGTAGTCTCTCGACGTTATCCATAGGAATTTCAAAAAGAATTCAAGGAATTCAAAATGGGTTCTCATAGTCCAAGTCACAAAATAGTATTTCTGCCTATTAGAATTCAAGGGTTTATTAGGTACTAAGAAACAACAAAGAGATTTCCTGAAATAGACCTTGAACACGAAACGAAGTTTCGAACAATAACCAGAATCTCAATTAGCCAACAACCTCATATAGGAATCAAATGCCCGAATAGATAACAAAATGAATAGAATGCAAAGTATAGAATAAAAACAAAATCTCGAAGCATAATCTCGTACCAGAAACAGAGTTCAACAAAATCTCAAATAACAATGAAATCTCAACAGAGTTCGAATGGAAAATGGAATCTTTAATAGAATACAAAGTCACAGATGGAAAATAATTCTTGAATAGAAGATCTCGAACAAGAAGCAAGACCACAGATAATGAATAGAAAACAGTGTATCAATTAGGGAGTGGAAAACAAACATGGAATTCGTGGATAGAAACAAGCGAAATCTAAATTAGGAAACGAGATCAAACAAGGTCGTGAACAGAAACAAATTCTTGAACATGAACAAGTAACAAATAGGAAACAATTTCTCAAATAGCAACCAAAGTCTTCAAACGAAGTCTCGAATAGAGACTGAATAGGAGTGAAGGTTCAGCAATATTTTGATTGGGATCAAGTTTCAAAAAATGAAATTTCGGATAGGAATAAAATCTCGACTAGCACATGGTTCAAAATAGGAAACTTTTCAAATAGAAGCAAAATAAAGCCATGAATATGAAACAGGGTATCAAATAGTGAATTTCAAACAATTATCAAATTGTGGATCTGAAACAAGCTTACCCGAATAGGAAACAATATCTCGAAATAAGTTTCGAATATCACTCAGGATTTCAAACAAGAAAACAAGAAGTTTCGAGAAATAATTTAGATGCTAAAAGGAATTTAAAGGAAGACTGGGTTACGAATCACAATACATGGTTTCCTCCAACCATGCAAAAGAAGCCTTCTGCCTTCAATCTGTCTTCAGTATTCCTCCGGGACTGGAATTACTTCCATCTTCTTCACTGTTCTGACGTAGACTGGATCCTGCGGTAGTGCTCTATGTGATTGCTGAATCCGAAGAGGTGGGTCCCCTTGCTGTAGTCCTAGTGCTCCTCGTGCTTGTCCTTGGGTAGTGTGATCAACGATCTTCGGGCAATCCTTGACTTGATGGGCAGGCGATCCGCAGTGCAGGCGTAGCCTTCGTCTCTGGCGGCACTCTTTATGGTGATGTCCTGGCGACGGCAGAAATTGCAGGTGGTCGTCATCTGAATCTGAGTCTGGGTCTCCCGCTGGGCTGAAGCGCAGAGTCTCTGTTAGAAATATACGTCTGCTGGCGTGCTGGCTGTTGAGATCTGCTCCCGATGATGCGACTGGTGGTGTGACCGAAGAAGTGCAGACTAAGTGTTACGACGCCTTGCGAGTCCAGGATAGTTGTTGTCTTCGTCATAAGTCTTCATGGTGCTCCTGGGCTTTAGCTTCTCATCTTGTTGTATGTGCTACGAGCTGGATCTCCCGGTTTGTGACTTCAATCTTCAGAGGAGTCGGGTTCTCAGGGACTTGAATGATCTTCAGTTGCGACTCCAGGTTCTCGATCTGCTCCTCGATGCAAGATATGTGCTCAGGGTCGAAGAAGTCCAATGGTCTGGAAGTCTGGAAAGCAGAAGTCTTTTCTGGCTCGAGAAGCGCATCCACAAGTCTGGCTTAGAAAATGATGGCTTGCTCTCTCTCTGGTTGTCAAGGAACTTTTCAAAGATCTCCGTCAACTACGTACTACCCATGGGGATAGTTGGGACGACCTGCGGGGTGGAAGCTCGAAACCTCAAGTATAGGTGAATCAACCGTTTCGGTATTGCGTACTTTTGAACTATCTGAAAAACAGAAAATTGTTAAAATAACCTAGACCTAAAAACAACAAGTGTTTATAGAATATCAATATACCCGATATACCTGATATACCCTTAATTCCCGATTTTCCTATGCTGTGTTCAAGTTTTCCAAGTGTAATCAAGTCCTCCAATAGTACGCTAAGTCCTAGGTACCATTAGGATAGACCTGCATGGGCTACCACTAAAAACATGTCACGACCCGCTCCCGAATAACCGGATACGAGTCGGACACGCCCAGCCTTTGTTATCAGAATAACAAAGTAAGTTGTACTATTCTAGGGAAACTAACCAGATATCAAGTCAAGAATGAAACACAGCATCTATAAAATGTATCCCAGAGTAAAGTACAATATCAGAATTTATTACATTCCAGAATGATAGAAAGTCTACTAGTCTCAAATACATGGAAATAATAGGGAAAACTAAGGGAAATCTCTAGGCTTCTGCAGCCTCTAAGTCATGAGCTGCACCAGCTAGCTCTCCTGCATCAATAGGCTCCTCGCCATAGAATGTGTCACATAAAGCCTCCAACTCACCTGCAATATATCCTATTCAGGAGCGGAGCAAAGTATATCCAAAGAAATGAACATGTACATCATGGTATGAATCAAGAAAATAGGAATAATGTAAAGTACATGAAATAAGAACAAGACATAAAACTGAACAGGAAATACTAAAAGTAAAACAGGGAAACATGGTATGAGTCCTGAACATGAAATACAACCTGAATCATGAAATACAAACTGAACATGAAATACAGCCTGAACATGAAATACAACCATGAAATCCTGAAATACAAACTGAATCCTGACAAGTGCAATATTTGAAATACTTCTAGAGTGTGATCGGCTTGGGTAGATGCAATGATAATGAAATGGTACGGCTTTGGCCCCACGTGCACGGTGCGGGACCCAAGCTATTCACAGGGATAGTAACAGGGTTTGATCACATCTCTATAGTATTTCCCCTCCCAGACACAATGAAACATGGAACATGAAACCAGACAATATCGTGAACTATCGTGTCATCAAGGAGATACAAGAAAGGATAATAAAAACATGAGAAATGAACAAATCAGAGAAATATACTTGCCTGTCTCCGGGTGATCAGGAAAAGGTAGTAAAGCTGGAAATCCCCCTGTTAAATGATTTACAGGAAATTAATAAACTGACTAATTCTAACTTGGTTATCAGATGATTCTAATCATGATTAATTTCTATACAAGTCCTAGTCTAGGGTTACCTACTTCTAATCATGCCTCTATAAGTTATCAAAATTAGCTTATACTCTAAGTTAGCAAGAAACCAAGTCTAAATAGTTATTCCACATAACTAGTTACCATATTATTTATATACACAAAGTCTTGGCATCCTAAACTGTCAGTCTCTAATAACAAGAGTGTACTGCTCTTCAGCAGTCCACTTTGAACATTTGGTAGGTTGTAATGGGGTCCAAGAATGGTTCATGGTCCTACCTGGTATCCATGTTACACCATATAGTCATAAAACAGTTAAGGTGATTAGGCTATCCTATCTATCTTACTACTCATATTTCTATCATGAGCCTTCATGGTTATTTCTAACTGTTAGCATCCTACTCAATTGTGATTCCACTATACAAAACCATAAGACCAACTACTAAGGTAGTCCACTAATTGTTTTAGGTTAGACTTAGTCTATTACTTCCATATAACTGATTTTAAACAGGCTAGTGTATTTCAGTTTTGGACAAGATAATGCAAATCAGCCTTTAACAGGCTAATACAAGACAGTATCACACAGGCTGGTGCAACATCAGTCCTTGTCAGGACATGGAAGGTTAGTCTTGATAGGTTATTACAACAGACAGTCCATAGCTATCCTCAAAGCATCAGTTATACCCATGAAACTTAACTAAATTCCTGCCCACACAGTCCCAAAACCTGTATCAGGATTTTCTATCAGAACATAATCATTTATAACAGTTACAAATATGCCCACTCTAAACCCATAGCCTACAGGTTCTAAAATCATCCAATCTATCAATTCAGTTAAAGGGATTTATACTGTCCTGAATTCAATCTAAACTCTAAAGCTTGAATTACCATTTCTATTATATAATTTCCTAAGTTACATTATCAGTGAAATCAATATCTAGCCAAAATTAGATCAACCTAAAACAAAACTCAAGTTCCACATTAGACTCTATCCTTTAGGAACCTCCATAGATTTCCTATTGCCACAGTTAAAATATGATTGCAGCAGTGGCAAGATATTGTTCAAGTATCAGGACAATGTATAATATAATCAGATATCATTCAATCTCTAATCAGTTAACAACTCAATAATATGTCAAATGCATAACAGTTGCTAAATCTCAGTCCTAGTTCAGGACTTAATCAGTCTATACTGGTTGAACTAGTTAATCCCACCCTGAAATGATCTGCCAGCTTCATTCCCAGGTAATCTCAGTCCTAAAGTAGGTGACTGAAATCAGTTGCCTGAATCAATCAGTCCTACACAACCTTTCCAGGATTTGGTTCAAAAAAACCCACACATCCCCGTGAATAACCCTACAAATCAAGGTGATTCACCCCACTGCACATCTCCTGAATTACTCAAGAGTTGGCCACCAATAGCATTTAAACCAACTGCCATTGGAGAGATGTGCCAATCTCAGGTTACTACCTACACATTCTAACTTCAGTTTCCCTCCTGAAGCTTATTGAGATCAACCACTGTTTTCATGGGTCAGGCTATATGCCATTCAAATGATGAAACTCCAACTAATATCGAAATGCAACTAGTGCAACTGCTAACAGATGAGGAACATGAAGATTAAAATCCAACTGATCCTAGTGTCAATCTCGATCCCAAAATTTACACAGGTGAATAAAATAAAATAAGCCGGATACCCTAATTGCACCCTCAAAACAAGAGGAAAGTTCATTTACTCAATCTCAGCTCACTGACATAACTGAAAGGAAAAAGGATTCCTCACAACCAACCATTCTAAACACTTAGGTATAGTCTAATCATTAGGTCATAACTGAGAATTAGCAGGTAAGAGGATTACCTCTACAAGATCAGATTAAGTCTAAAAGTGACTGCAAATCAGGAAGGAATTTAACAGTCGAGACTCAACTTTGATATACCAAAATCAGTGCACACCTTGCTATCCATATACAATATCTTGAGTTCCAGGATTTAAAAGATATCAATAGTCTAAAGTATAGATAAATCAAAGATTTATGAGGTTGATTGAAACTAAACCCTAATGTCTCTAATAGTTAATACAACCCTCTTAATATTCTATTTGCAAACCCAACCTGGTATTCCAATATGGATATAACAACATCGACACAAACCAAATTAACAGATTAGAGTTCACAGCAGACATCTCTAATTATTTTTAAAATAGAACAGTCTATAGATATTCTTCTGATACCAACCATTGATTCAAAATGCATCAGGTTATGAATAATTAGATAAGAAATACCTGAATCAATTGAACAAATTCAGATACGACCTTGTTCAGGACACAACTTGCGTGTCAACCGAAAATCTCTTCCCTGAATCATAAATTGAATGATGTAACCAAACAGAGGAGTGAAACCACTGTCCAACTTCAATTCGAGAAACTGAAAGGAAAGAAATCGTGTCCAAATACTTACTTAGATGTGGTTTAGAATTTCTTGAATAACTCCAAGTATTCGTCACCCTCAACTCGATTCATGTCAAGAGATCGTTCTAGATCTGAGTTCTTCAAGAATTTCCAGAAGAATTTGAAGAAGATCAAGAACAGGGAAACAACAACAGATTGTATTATGAATTGATCAACCTAGAATTAAAGAATGCCTGAACGAGATTGGTAGTTCAGATCAACCTGATCTTCTTGAGCTGGTCGACGAGGAGTAGCCCTCAAAGCTCCAGTCGATCCTTCCTCCACGCCATGGCTCCTTCTTCAGAATGATGCTCAGAAATTTGGGAGAGAGAATAATATATCTAGATCTGAAGGATGGAATTTATAGGCTTCCTAGAGGCGGTGGGGAGGAATTGTTGGTGGCAAAACCCAACGGAAAGAAATGAGTAGCCGAGGCCGTTAGGTTAGTTTAGGAAAATTTGAATTGGGCTTTGATGGGAACGAGAACAAGAGTAAAGGAAAAATCCTTTTCCTCAGTCTAAAATGACTCAGGTTGGGCTGCCTGTGATGGGCCCAACCTTGATGGGTTAACATTTGTTCTAAGCCCAAAGGAAAAAAAATAAGAAAATAAAATGGGTTGATGATACTAAA
>JANAVB010040516.1:25000-165000 GCA_029216955.1 Iris pallida | reverse complement strand
AACGAAAAGCCAAACTTTTGGATATTGTCATCCGTGGGAAGTTTGTTATGCATCAGCCGCACAACAAAATGGACCACTCATATATATATATTAGATATATTATTATATATATATATATATATATCTATATATATATATATATATATATATATATATATAACTAAGCCCATGTAATAATATACTCTTAGATGTACTTATAAACAAAATTGAAATATACTTACACATAAACTCTCTCTCCTCTCTCTCTCTCTCTCTCTCTCTTCTCTATATATCTATATATAGATATCTATATATATATATATAATATATATATTATTATATATAAAATATATA
The DNA here is from genome assembly GCA_029216955.1 of Iris pallida. Classification (NCBI taxonomy): domain Eukaryota; kingdom Viridiplantae; phylum Streptophyta; class Magnoliopsida; order Asparagales; family Iridaceae; genus Iris; species Iris pallida. The sequence continues at coordinate 164,667 of JANAVB010040516.1, read as the reverse complement.
TATATATATATATATATATTTATATTTATATATTTATTATTTATATATTTTATATATATATATATTTTATAGATATATATATATTCTATATATATATATAAACTAAAAATATATAACTATAATATATAAAAAAAACTCTTTTATAAAGGTTTTATATAACAACCTATTAGAAAGCATAATCGATATTTAAAAATATACTTTTAGTAGATATTTAGAAGTATACTTCAAAATCCATTTAAGAAAATATTCATCAAAAAAAATATATACATATATTTTGAATATCATGAAACAATTGAGCCCATATAATCACACAATCCAATAATCAAACTAGCTAATAGGTCAATATTCAGTATAACTAAATCCTAAAAAAATTTAAAATATTATAACAGTTCAAAACCATTTTATTAGTATTTAGAGAGAATCATTTTTAAGCCCATGATGAAGCCCAATACCAGCCCATTAGAAACCCAAAAATCAAAATTACTAATTTTCTCTAAAAATAAATAAAAATAAAATAAAAATTATAAAGAGAGAGACATTCAGTGGAGAAAAGAGGAAGAGAGAGATTAAGAATTTAGGGCGAGTGGAGGAATGAGAGTGGAGAGAGATCGAGAGAAAGAGGGAGTTAGGGGAAGGCTTCACCTGGGGGCTGTCGGCCGGATCAGGGGAGAGAGACGCGTGAAGCAGATCCAGCAATTCTGCCGACGGTGCTGGCCATGCTGGCGCGGTGCCATGCTGCGCGGCGTCGAAGTGAAGCGTATCTTCCGACGGTGGTGTTGGGCCGGAAGAGGAGGTAGCGGCAGGTGGAGATGGCAGAGTGGTGGTGGCTCTCTAGCGAGGTGCTGGATCATCGGAGGGAGTTTGTGGAGGTTCGGGATGTCAGCGAGTGGTCCCTCGAAGTTCTGAAGGCGAGGGTGGTCGGCTCCGTTAGACACGACCAAGTTACGGCGGCTACAGGGAGTTAGGTTAGATTTTGGCTTTGATTTCTTCTGTATCTTGATAGTGTGTCATGTCCTGATTGTTTGGATACAGGGAAATGATTTTGTAGATCGTGTTCGATGTGTCAGACACGGGAAACTTGTATACTGTGATGTAATGATTGGAATGGAATGGATGTGGTGGACACGGACAACACAGGTCCGGACAAAGGGTCGGATACGGCTGACATGGTGCATACGGGCACGGATTTTGGGTGTGGATACGAGTTGTGATTGATGCTGTTGACAGCTTGGTAGTGTATGATGATGGGGTTCGATATTGATGATGGAGGTGGTCGATGGTGAAAACGGTGGAGTTTATGACAGTTGGGTTGGTCGGAGAGGTTTGGGTGGTGTTGCAGGTGGTCTGGGATCTTCTGTAGAGGCGGTTAATGGTGAGAACGGTGATGAGGTGTCAACATTGATGATAGAGGTGGTAGATGGTGAGAGCAGCGGAGGTGTCACGACCCGCACCCACTGTGAGGGTACGAGAACGTAACAACGCCCACCCTACGCCGCGGTGTCGGCGGTAGAACGCTGTCCTAAGTCAACAACCAACTAGCAATATATATCACTAAACAGTTTATACTCCCCGAATGGGGGTGACATAGCAGTAAAACTCAATCACAACTAAGGAAAAGATAGCACGATATGAAATAGAACTCAAGGAAATAAATAAATGAAAGTAGTCTAAGATAATCCCAGCAATATCCAGAAGATACAAACTCAGCTACAGCATGAGAGAATATATACAACTCTGAACTCCAGATAAAGTCTAGCTAAAACATGCCTTCAGACTACATAAAAGATAATCAGCCTAACTAATCTAGTCTAGGTAGTCGGGGGGATATCCTCAGCTACAGCTGGGTCCTCCTGAGGGTCCAGGTTGCAGGTGTCATCGAAGGCTGCCCCGTAGTAAGTGTCCAGGCAAACCTCCTCCTCGTCCTTTGTAATATTTTCGACAGGTCCAGTCTGGACAGGAGCGAGTACAGTACATCTCAACAGATCATAGCAGGTTAGAAGATATAATCATGCAGTAAAGTAAGATACAGGTATCGAAAGAAGTGCAGTATGTAAACAGAGAGAGAACTGTAATAGAAATATCTACTATACATAAAGAACTAGCAATGACTAGTGGATCAGAGTACAACATGAATATGTAAATGGCCTGGGATGATTCTGATGCTACACTATGGAATGATTCTGATGCTACACTACTGGTGTATTATTCACATGTCCACTTATACTCCCCCGTACCCCCAATCAATACAAAAGGATCCAGCCAGGTTATGTTATATGATTCCATGCAACGACCCCCGAAGGGTGATATATGGATGTCCCATAAATAGGGATTCTGGGGGTTACCCAACAGTGTAAGATTCCAGGAAGACTCTACGATCATAAGAGTATATGTCGTAAGTGATCAAAGAACCAATGAAGCATAGTGATACGCCATGTAAGTGAAACACACAGAACACGTAGTACCCGATGCTCCCTAAGGATAACATCTCAAGAAAGGATCCATATAGTACCAATCCGTGTGACCATCGTGACAGTACAAGTAAAATAATCTACTACAGGAAATAATTCTAAGCAGGATATGAAATGATCAGAGAATGTACTCGCCTGTATCTGAGTGTCCAATATGAAACGTACTGTCCAAGGAGTGGTGTCTGGCTCCTAATCAGAACAGCACAAGTCACAACAAGTCTAAAATGGCAAAATGAAGTTCTACTATGCATTCTACATGATTCTAGGTCTGTTTAGGCCAAAGTCAACTTTGGTCAACCCTAGAAGTCAAACTAAGTCAACCAAGTCTAATCAAGTCTAAACTAGGCTACACTAGACTACATTAGTCTATATTAGGTCACTATGGTCTAACCAAGGCCATACTAGCCTACCTTAGCCTAATCAAGCCTAGTTTAGCACTCCTACACTTACACAATGTTAACACATATCTAGGTACTCACAAAACATTAATAACTTATATAGGAAACACCAATTTACATTATATATAGATACCTACCATAGAGTTAACATTATCTATACTTAGGCTAAGTACTATATATGCATATAGGTATACATTACACATAATTCATGGGCATTCATACAATACATAACCTACAATTTGGAGATTAAGATAGGTATATCTATATATAGAGAGAGAAAGGGGGAGAGAGTACATGAGTGTGTGTGTGAACTGAACATGGGAAAATCAGTGAGGTGAAAATGTGTAGCTGTGTGTGTGTGTAATGAAAGAAAAACAGTGTGCAGGAATGCAACAGTGAAGAGAGAGGGGAACATGTGTGAATCCATGCACTGTTTTTAAACCAACTTCAATTCTCAGGTTTCAGTCAAGCAACCAGTTAATACATGTAAGCCCCAACACTCATGAATCTCAGATTTCAATCAAGACTAATTCCTAGATTAGCTATCACTCCTAACATTTCCAGGTTATACCATATGGGAAAAATAACACCCAAGTCACATTACTTAATCAATTGATCACCAAACCACCCCATCTTATTCTCAGATTTCATGCAAGAGAGTGTAAATTCATTTATAACTAGTTCTGGGTTCAGATCAAACCTATCAACACAAGAATAGGAAGAAAAACAACTCAAAGTTATCAACTGAGTTCAAATCAGTTTTTTACACTGTCACATGCCAATTTGAATTCAAAAACCCACCAAACACCACACAAACTTAACCATAATTAGGTCGCATATAGAAGAATAGATTAGAGCTTATAAAATATACATTAATCAATGATGAACAGGTTAAACAAATCAGGCAACTCAAGTTTGAAAACTGGAGAGGCAAAACAGAATGCAAGTATCAGTTAACATTGGTTAATTGGGAAATCGAATAGGAAAAATTAAATAATCATGAACCTAATGGTTGGTAATTGAAAACAACCCATGTGCACAACCCCACACATCCATTTCGTGTCACCCAAGGCCTGACACGGCGTGTCCAGTACAAGAAACTCAAAAGAACAACACACAGTGCACTGTCCGGTGCACTGCCTCGTGCACACGTGCACTTGTGTCGTGTGCACGACACAAGACACGAGGGAGTCTCGTGGTAACCCACATAGGTAGCCCACCTATGGGGCTACCTCATAGGCCCATTGGCCAGTGTCCACAACGTGTCAGTGTCGGACACGAGGCCCGTATCAGTAGTAAAAATCAACAATGTACAGTGCAGTGTAAAATTGGTGCGGGTGGGATTTCTTCCAATCCGCTCGATAAGATGAGCTGAAAATTGGTCTGTGTTATGTCAGTCACGTGTCCTAAGTGTCACCAAAATTTCATCCTAAATAGTGTCGTGTCGTGTCCGCTACAGACCCCGATAGGCAGGGGATCCCTGTAGCACGCGCGCGAGCGTGTGCGGCGCGTGTCCAAACAACAAATCCGACACACAGCGACTCAATAATCACCACAGAAGATCAAAATGCATAAGCAACAGTAAAACTAATTTTCCTATTTAAAAACATCACATAAAGGAGGTCGAGATGCCCTTTGAGGCATTTCGACAAACACTAATACTAGGGTTCTGATACGTGTCCAGAATGGACACAAAACCCAGGACACCCGACAAGAATCCTATCCAGATGCTTAGGGGACTCCTAGGGCTCCCTAATGATGAAGACAAAATGAAAATCCATGGAGAAATGGAGAGATTACCTATTCTTGAACTATAGGTAAAAAAGCCCCAAATAGAAAGATTTCCTCAACCACCAAAATCTCACAAATTGTTTCTTTCCTGCAAACAATCAATACCAACAGCAAGAACATTGATATTAGGATCTAATGCAACTAGTTTGGGGGAAAAAGGACCTAAAATGGATTTATAATAAATTTCTAAAGATAGGAACTCACCTCTTTCTTCTTGAAATAATTTTTCCTAGGGAAGGAGGCTAGCCCTAGAATTTAGAAGGGGTTTTATAGTGGGGGAATCCCAATGACACTAGGTGGCCAGCCATGATGGGCTAGGTTAGGGTTTGAACTAGGTTAGCTAGTCCTAGTAGGTTAAGTCACAAAATGACTTGTGAAATCACAAGCCATTTCTCAAACTATTAAATTTCAAAATTCCTAATTCAAATTCTAATGGATCAATAACCACTAACTTGAGTCATACTAGGTTAGACTAGAGTCACTTGACCTAACCAAGTCCAACTAACTAGGGTTAGCTCCTAGGTTGATCTACATGGGTCCAAGCTAGCCAAAATCAATCTAGTCCAAACAATTCCAAAATAATTCCTAAAAATTCCCATAAATTCTAATTAATTCTAATAAATTTAAAATACCCCAAAAATGACAAAAATACCCTCATACTAGAAATATGGTAGTGACAGGAGGTGGTGACAGTTGGGTTGTTCGGAGGGGTTTCGGTAGTGTTGCAGGTGGTCGGGGATCTGCTATAGAGGAGGTGGTCGAGGATCTGTTGTAGAGGCGGTGGTCGGGGATCTGCTGTAGAGGCAGAGAAGAGAGAAGAGCTGTTGGTTTTGCTTGAAAATTGGTAGAAAAAACAAAAAAAACTACTCTCCTTAAATATGAGACAAAACTCTTATTTGTATAAGGATTAGAATTAGTGATGGATAAACCTTTCCCTTAAATTAAATCAAATAACTATTTAAAACAACTTTAATCTAGTCAAAATCCTATAGCTATTTCAAATACTAATTTAAACTAATACTCTAATTGTGCATAGCAACTTTAGGGTCCAAGCCTGGCATGTCTTCATAGCTTCATGCAAAGACGTCAATATATTCTCTTATAAGATGTATAAGAGGTTGTCGTTTTTCATCAGACAGACTTTTAGTGATAAAGATTGGTTTAAGAGATGATTCATCTCCCAAATTAACTTGGACGACTTTGTCTTCAGTAGGTGGTTCACGTTATTCAAAACGTAACTCCCACCTAGTGTCCATCTTTTGAGCCCATTGTTCGAGTTCGATTGATTGGACATCTTTTACAATTTGGTCAACTGACACCATGTTGACGGACAAAGTTGCTTTGAACATGTCTCCAGTGCTGGAGTCTGAATCCCAGAGGCAGGAATCAGAAGAATGAGAACAACAATCCACTTTGACGTCTGATTCTTCAGGAGTTGTTGGAGGAGTAACATAACCCAAACTAATACCGTTTCGTTGATAATAGTTCTCGGGTTTGCTAGAAGAAGTAAAGTGACGTATTGGCAATCGTCGCCCTTGACCGTAGTTTAGTCCCTGGTCGTTTTTTATATCATATCCCATGTTTTGGATGATATTTTTAGCTTGCCAACTATATCGGTAAAGTTGCATTTTTTTCAGAGTTATAGTCAGCTTCAGTGTTGCGATTGGGAGTAGTAAAGTCCAGAACGAACTTTCTTTCGCCAATTATTCGACCGAAGATGATCAATTCTTCACCCTTCTTTCTAGCTAGAACGATGAAGTAGTGGATATCTTCTGGCCAAACTTTTTCCTTTAGATGAGACGTCGTGACCGGCATGCAGAGATGTGGTCCTATGCCATGTTCCAGGACGTACAATGTATCTATATACTGGTTTACAGATTGATAGACATCGGAGTAATTCAAAGATAAACTTTTACTTAGAAAATATGCAAGTTCTTCTTCAGGGATAATATCATCTACTGAAGGTACATTATTTTGAGTATTGATATACTCATTGAGAGGATCATTGTCCGGAATAGGAGTCACAGACTTGACTAAGTTCACCACGTAGGGTAACTCATCAGGATTGGGAGGACGGACTTCAGCAGGTTTCACCCAAGTCGTTTTGCAGAGAGTGATGGTCAATGGTTTGACAATATCAGGATTCTCTTTTTTGACCCAGATTGTGAGAGGTTTTGGAGTAGTTTTTGGAGTAGTACGTCCTTTGACTCGGATAACTAGGGGACCGTCATTGGTGGATGAACCCACTTCAGCTTCATCATCAACTTCGTTGTCGTCATCCTTGGAGGGCTGAGATTGATAAAGTACTGAATCTCCATAGTAGGCTTCAATACCCTTAAAAGGATCGACATCGACAAACTCTGTCTTCACGATGCCATCACTGTAACGTACTTGAAGCACTGGTGAAAGGTAGAAGGAATGATCATGTTCTCGTGTATCCACGGACGTCCCAATAAAATGTTGTAGGACACATTGGCATCGATTACATAGCAAAAAACCTCTGTTCGGAGATCACCAATCTGGCACTTGAGACAGATCTTGCCCAGCAAATGACTTCTTCCAGCATTAAAAGCTATGATAGTTGTATTGGTTGCAGACAGCTTATGCATAGGGATCCCTGGAATCTGGAGTAAACTCCTAGGGATGATGCTAAGGGAGGAACCTGGATCGATATGCATCCGATCCACCTTGATCGTCCCGATATATCCTGTATAGTACAGAGGTCTATGATCATGACGATTATTTTTTAGTAGCATGTCCTCTTATGAAAAGGTGATGTTCAGCACCACTTCCATAGTGCTTTGACAGTGAGGACAGGAGACGGGATCTTCAGCGGGGGCTTTGACTTCAGCGAGATAAAAGTCGGCATGTAGTAATGCCTCACTTAAAGCTTTCTGCGTCTCTTTGGAGAGTGACAGTAGATCGAATAAAGATAACCTGGCAGGTGTATTGGCCAGCTGTGCCAGTATGTCAAAGTTGTAAGGCCGATCCATGCCTTCGGGAGTTAGTGCCTTTAGAAACTTGTCAAATCGTGTCTCCTTCTGCTTAGCTTTGTCGGTAGTTGAGGACTTAGATGGACCATCTTCTGAACTTGTGGGGGCAGTAGGAGCTTGAGAAGGTACTGCGTCTTCTTGTGCAGGGTTATAAGTCCGTAGGTAAGTCTTCCCAGATCGCGTCTCGCCAAATAGAACTTCATAAATGGGAGAAGACACCATATGGCATGACTTGTATTTCTTGTCCCTCTTTGCTTTGGCAGGCACCACCCCCTGCGTCATTTCTTGTATAAGGTTTGGATGGACCCACATGATCTCACCACGTTCTGTCGTGAGTGGCACCAACGTCGAATCGCGAGCCAACGGCAGGTTGACGACTTCTATTACTGCCTTGGGGATTGGGACTATGCCGTTTGGGACTTCTGTGGGAGGAAAGTCACCAAATTAAAGAGAGATCATGTTAGAAGATACGACCTTGTCTTCAGCTTCTAGGTTGATAACTTGGTTGTCAATAAGCTGTTGTATCTTCTTCCTCAGGACGATGTTGTCCTTGGTAGAATGGTGTACGTACTGGTGATAAAGATAGTACTTGGGATCGTTGAGTTGGTTTGCCTCCGCAGGATGCCGTAGTAGAGGCAATGTCAGTTTATTATCCTTCATCAGTGTGTGAAAAATGGTAATAACATCATCTTCGTCAAAGGAGTAAGTCTCCTTGGATTTGTCGGGAGCGCCTTGAGAATTGGAAGCTCCCTTGGAAGTGTCGACCTTTAAGACTTCTTTTCCTTTACCCCCACGGATATGGATAGTTTAGGGGTGCTTGCTTTTGTCTTCAGATTTGAGTGTATTCAACCCCAGTAATTCCAGATTAGGGACATCATTCTCAGCAGCATCAGCAGCCCCGATGAAAGCGGGTCATGTATCATACTTATGTATACCCAGACAGAACTTCACTGTAGGAAGGAAGTTATGTCGATAAGTATCCATAAGCTCTGAGTCTGGTATACCGAAGGGCATCTTCAATGCTAGTAGCCTGAAGCGTTCGATGAAAGAAATAACAGACTCACTCCTCCTTTGCTTTGTCTCGATGATGGTGGACATACTAACATGCATGCCACTCTCATGAAACCTGTTGAGGAATAACCTCTCCAAGTCTTTAAAGGAATTAATGCAACCGTCAGGAAGACTGCAGAACCATTCAAAGCTACCCCCTGTAAGGTGCTGATAAATAGCTTTGACAAGAATGGATCGTCCCTTGGTAAGTGCAGAGTCTGCGTGTTAAAGTATGTCATGTGTTGGCGAGGAGAAGTCATCCCGTCAAATAAATTTAGCGTCAATGGCTTATAGTTAGGAGGGCAAGTAGCATTCTCCCATTTAGGAGGATAAGGTTGAGATATCCCCATCTTTGAAGCTCATCTTTGTGTGAGATGGTATCGAGACGGGCAACAAGAGAATCAGTTGCATCCTGCTGATTGAGCAGATGTTGAGAAACGGCTGCTGTACGGTTGTCAAGCGTCGTTGGCGAAGGACCACCCCCAACATTTATGGGATTTAGAGGAGGCACAACGAAATGATACTCCTTTTGTAGTGAACGAGGGTTGTTGCTATGAGCCGGACTAGCATGTGCTGAGACGTTCGGTTGAGGTGGAGAAACAGCCCCAGCAGTTTGGACCACCACAATGTTGGTAAGCATATCAGTGATCTTGGCAAATGTCGTTTCAAGACTCTCTAGCCGCTTGTTGGTCTCTTCACTGGCTTCTTCATGTCTCTCTCCATCCGCCATGTACGTAGATAGCATACGAGAGGAGACAGTACAACTAGTGCTAATATTGTCTGTCTCTGAGTTGAAAAGGCCCTCATCTTCAGGCAGGAAAGGTAAATAGTCACCATCAGACTCAAAGAGATCATCATTATCTGGAAGGCTAGCCCCGTTATGAAGGTCGTCTGCTTCAGATTCTGAGGGAATAAAACCCCCAGCTGAGGGAACATCACCCCCAGCTTGAGAGTCCTCGTCATCTATAAGGAATCTCGTCTTTAACCGAGTACCCATATAGACTCCTTCAGATATAACAGCTCGTTGGCTGTTTGTTGGCAAACTTCTTCTTCTTCTGTTCGCAGAACTGAGGAAAAAGTTGGGTTAGTGGTCTATCTTCTTTGATTGGGGCTCCCGTAAGGAGGACCCCATGAAGCCATATTAGATGAAACACATAGCGGCTTTTCATTACCAGATCGCTGTAGTCGTCGAAACACAGACTGCCTCGGAGGCACCTTCGTTGCTTTGGAGCAGCAACAGTTGATGACAATACTGGTGCACGGATGTACACCATGAATTGCAGTACCCTCATTTGCCTTACGCTTATGACTTATCATGTCACATAAATCGGCAGAAGGGAGTTTTGTCTTAAAACCCATGTCACATGCATCGTCGAGCTTTGCATATTGGTTTGTAAGAAAAGTTGGCACATCCGAACTTAGTTCATGTGCAGGGGCAACCCCCACACCTAAGTTCCGTGATGACCTTGAAGACAGCCCCATGCTATATGCATTGGGGCCTGTCTTTTTGCTGTGGGTGCATAGACCCTGGAGCATGCCCTTGGGCGCATGCTTTCCTGAAGTCCTGGCAGCATGCCTGGCCTTCCTGGATGTGAGCGCATAAAATGGGTTATCAGAGCCTGGGCGCATAGCTCTAGGCGCATGGCCCCGGGCGCATAGCTCTTAGTCATCAGAGCCTGGGTGCATAGCTCTAGGCGCATGACCCTGGGCGTATAACCTGTCGAAGACAGAAGTCCTCTGGCCGGAGTTATGCACCCACATACTTCCTTGAGCGCATAGCTCTGGGCGCATGCTTTGGAAAATAGTGTTATTTTCTTTCAGTTTTGCCTTCTTCGTTTGCGAGCCTCGCTGAGTTAGTCCAGAGCGTCAAACACTTTGATTCTTGGCATCGTAGTATTTTTCTTTGTCAAGTCTCGAGTGTTGAACACTCTGTTGTTGATTGCATAAGAGGAAAGTCGCTGGGCTAGTAGAGCCCAGAACGATATCCGCCCTCTTCGCGTTAGGAGCTACCGTGGAAGGATTATGCGCCCCCATGAGGGAGTTCTCCTTCGGTTGCATATCTTCTACTACACTGGCAGGATATGCCGCGCGAGCCTTCGGAAGCCAAGTCTTGCGAGACTTGTTTCGCTTCACTGATTTCGAGGAAGTAGAGCCGTCCCTCGAGAGCATCTCTTCGAACGCCTGCTGATCGAACTTTGTCACCCCCACTTTCTTGAATAAGGCTAATATAGTCATTTATATTTATTATTATTATTATTATTATTATTTAAATATTTATTTAAGTTATTAATATTAGTGTAATTATTTTGTGGTTAAATAATTAATTTTTAAAGATAAGTATTTGTGTAATATTGAGTTTTACTTATAAAAACTTTTAATATATTAAATAAATATAGATACGGAATATTTATTTTATTTTTAGAAATAATTTTAGAATTTTGTTTGGTATTTATTTCATTTTATGAGATATATATATTTTATGAGATATATATATGTATATATACATATATATATATATGTATATATATATATATAAATATATATATATATATATATATATATTATATATATATATATATATATAGAGAGAGAGAGAGAGAGAGAGAGAGAAGGGAGAATTTTATTGATGTATCAGGCGCAAAATGGAGAAGCCTACATACAAGAAGAGCGCCAAGCGCTGGCAAAAGAATAGAAACGGCTAGGCAAGCCGACAAAACAGAAGTCGGAAGACAGAGACTAATCAATGGTCTCCCAGCATTTGGGCGTGGAGTGCGAGCAGCGCCTCCGGATCTTTAGGATCTGTCTGATGGTTTCCCTGTACAGTTGAGGGGGAGGAATATGTCGGCCCTCATATCGGAACTTGTTCCTATTTTTCCACAGGACCCAATTCCCCGTGGCTACGACGATCTGATGTCCGTGGGAATCGCCCTAGCTGGACAGGAGATCGTCGAAGCCCCCAGAGGGGTGGGCCATCCTAAATTTGGTGCTGAGACTCGTCCGAATGTTTATGGCCAAATCACCGAAGGTGAGGATGTGCTCTGCAGATTCAGCTTGAGGCTTAGTGCAGCAATGGCAGCTCGATGCGAGCTGTAGCCGAATGAGGTGATGGCGTCATTGGTGGGGAGCTTACGGAAGTGGGCTCACCAGATAAGGATCGACCATTTGATGGGAATGCACGCGTGCCAGAAAGGGGCAATGAGGGGGGATGGTGTCCCGATGCCGCGAGCGACAGACCTGGCGAAATTCAGTAAGAACCCGGCCGTCCGGGTTCGGGGACCATCTCGTGTTGTCCGGAGTGTCGGAGAGACGAAGATTCGCAGTGGCGAGATAGGCGGCAGCCACAGGACCGAGCAAGATCCTGACAAGTTCCCAAATCCATCCGGACGTGGGATCCCAAAGCTCACGGATCTGGCCCTCCCGCGAAGTGGACTCGGGAGGGTGCCAGAGCTTCCCACCCAGCCAGCGGTCGTGCCTCATCGATGAATAGCCGTTGCCCAGCTGGATGTGCATGAGAGGGTCAGCGAACTGAAGGTCACGGGCAATCCGTCTCCAGGATGACGATGAATGATTGTTGACTAAGGCCGTTCTAGGGTGGAAAAATTTGAAGTATCTCGCTTGCATGAAGCAAGTCCAAATTGAATTGTTCGTATGGAGTTTCCACCATATCTTTATGGAGCATGCGTCGACGATGTGTTCCAATCTACAGAATCCCAGGCCTCCCTCGGAGATGGGATTAGCCATAGTGGTCCAGCTGGCCCAGTGGTCCTTGTCTTTGCCTTTGTTGTGTCCCCAGAAGAAGCGGGCGAATAGGGATTCAACCGAAGCGAGAAACTTTTTGGGAGGGTTGCAGACCGCCAGGGTGTAAATTAGAATGGAGGAAAGGACGTGCTTGATCAGAATCAGCTTGCCTCCAGGAGAGAGGGTGGCATTGTGCCACCCCTCGATCCTTTTCTTGATGGCGGTGACCAAGTACGCGAAGATGCCCGAGTTTGCCTTACCATAAACCAGTGGGCACCCTAAGTAGGTGAAAGGAGGGTAAGCTATGGTAAAGGAAGTCAGGTTGGAGATGGTCGCAGAGTGAGACCTGTCCGGTTTGTGATGGGTGTAGATGACGCTCTTGTTGTTGTTGATTCTTTGTCCGGAACATCTGGTGTACCTGTTCAGCGTTTAAAGGACCACCTCGATGGAGCCGATGTCTCCGACGGAAAATATGAGGACGTCGTCAGCGTAAGCAAGGTGGGTGATGATGGGGCAGCCAGTGGTGGTGTGAAAGTGGTAAAAACCCAGGGTATTGGGCATATATATATATATATATATATATATATATATATATATATATATATATATATATAATTTATTTATAAAGAAGGAAAAAAATAGTTTTAAATAGAAATACTATTTATTAATGGGTTTTATTTATTAAATAAATACATATACAAATATAATGTGTATGTATGTATTTTTTTGTATATATATATATAAATAAAAAAAAAAATATATATATATATATATATATATATATATATATATATATATATATATATATATATATATATATATATATATATATACATATATATATAAAGGTATTAAGAAAGAAAGAAAGAAAGGAATAAAAAAGAAATCAAACACATACAAAAAAAGCACACACACACACCCCTGAGCAAGCAAATCAAAATCGTGCTCACAGTAGACTCAAATCCAACCCCATTTTTCCTTACAAAACCGAACCCGACCCCCCCGGCTATGCATATATATGTGTTAGAGAAAGAGAGGGAGAGAGTCATTTTTAACAAAACCCCAACCCTAGCCGCCAACACCAGGACCCCAACCTTCCCGACTACCTGTGCGCCGCCCTAGCTTCCAGGAACGGCCGCCCATCGCCGGGTCGAACTCGCGCGGGACAGAGTATTGCAGCAACAATACTGCTGTAAAGAGCCAACTTCAGAAATAGATTTCTCCTTCCTCGCTCAGTCGTTTTGTAACCAGTTGGTCAGGTATGATCCTAACTTATACACCTTTAATTCCCTTCAAATAGTTCGTGCCGATTCGCATCATGTGCGACGAAAAATGAGTTCCAAAATCGAGAAAAACTTGATTTATTGGACGTTAGAAACTGTCCCGAAACCCCAACTTTGTGGCCGATTTGCGACCAACATGTTACGAGTTTTCAAAATCGGTTTGAAGAGACTTGTAGACAACCTATAGGTCTTTAAAACCTTTTTTGTAGAATTAAATTTCATGCACAGTACAGAAAGTTATTGGTTGGTGAAGTTGGAGAAAAAACTGGTTTTTTAAAACTGAATTTTTTAGAAAATTGTCCCGATATGCCGTCCGTCCCGTCAATCCGGGCGACATGGTCGCGAAACCGAAAGTATCGAAAGGTACGTATCGACTTCGTGGACATGTAGGCTTTGACGGAATTCAAATTGGTCACGTTGTGCGCGACGAATTTGTTACGTATCCGTCAAAATTTACCGTATCGATCTTTTTGCAAATTTGTCAATTACTTTGTGCATGCTCGTCATATCGAGACAAAACTTATGCCAATAGGACTGTATCATTTTTCTGGTCCTGTATGCCAAGTTTGGTCTGATTCTGAGAAGGTCGACCGGAACGCTATTTTGGCGGGCCCATGACCCGATCCAATGGGCGAATTTGTGCACGGCCCACCGGAATCCAACTTTGGACATTCTGTTGGGTTCATCTCGTCAAACCAGACCTGTAGACATATAGTTTGATGACTTTAGAGACCGTAGATTCTGGCACATTTTTCGGTGCAAAGCGGGTCCAACGACAGACACCGTTTTGGCCCAAAATTATCATTTTACCCTTGTGTCCAGAATTAGACATAAGGACAGGCTATCCTAGCTAAATTGACCATTCTGAACACATTGGTATTATTTGTTTCAGCATTAGGAGACTATTGCACAAGTTGACCCTTCGTGGCTCATTTGAGTAGTAGTATGGATTCCTCATCTCAGGAAAGCAGGCAAGTACATTCTCTAATAGTTTTATTACTTTGATATCTACTATATCCGATTCAGTTGTAGTATTATACTTGATTCTCGACACGAGGATACACGGACTAGTATACGTCAATCTCGTCATGAGATGTCATTCCTGGTTTACCTAGTATATGAGTACATTGTTCGATATTGTTTCTTGTACTTGTATAGACACCGATTTGGGAGTGGGCTGGCCCCCTACTCTTCGAATCCTGTGTCATGACCTGTCATGTCTGGAATCATTATACTACTCGGGGATAGAGAGTTATTAGAGGTTATGTGATCATTATCCTTACTTGTTTATTACTTGTGCATAGCTCCACCCTCACCACACGTAGGGTATAGCCTGACCTTATACTACTTATGCATAGCTTTCCATTTTGGCTGGCCTAATCCCTATATTATTATACTACCTGTGCATAGCCGGTCAAATGGAACAGCCTGATCTTGACCCAAGCCGATCACATAACGCTCTAATATCTCATGGCACTTTATTTTATGTTTACATCATACCTCAGATTACTTTCCATTGTTTATATTCCAGTTCTATCTTATATCTCACCCATGACATGATATCATGTTCTCTTGTACTGTTTTACTTTCAGTCTTGACATTTCATCTTATATTTCATTATAATTATCTCTTATAGTATTTGTCAATTTACATGGAACTGTTGGTGGTGTTTGTACTTGCTTATATCCTGACAGGATAACCCCTATTGTTTTTCAGAGGATTTAGATGCAGATTGCCCGACCTACTATGGGTTTGGCATAGATGAAGCCTACGACCAGGACCAGCCTTTGGACCCGGTGCTCGTAGAGGATGCAACACCAGTAGTGACCTAATTTACCTAGATTTTGTCTTGATTACATTCCAGTTTGATACTTTGAGACTTGCAGTATTTATTTTGGGATATTATTTTATGTCTTGGTTTCTGAACTTGTGATTGTGACTCAGCATTGTTTCAGACTATTTATATCATCTTAATCTTTATCTTTATCATCGTGTTTATCTTTCTTAGAATTATGTGATTGAGTTGTGGTTATATTCCTCCGTACGGAGATGACAGGTTATATTATTGTGTCTTAGATTCTATATATTCTAGATGACCTTTACAGCGTTCTACTACCGATACTGCGGCGTAGGATGGACGTACCCACGTGCTCGTACCCCTAAACAGGGTGCAGATCGTGACACATTTTTGTGGTGGCCCATGCAGGTCAGAGTCGCAACTAGTGCGATTTCGTAATGGTGATCGACTTAGAGTGCTAATTACGAGCCTGCTGTTAGGATATAGGTTGTAGGTTATGATAGGAGTTACTCAATCACATATTAGGAAATTTTTGATCTTTTGATTGCCATGACAAACTCTTCTTGCATTTCGAAATAAATTGTCCTTCCTTGACGTTATCTTATCATGTGACATATTGATCTCTTTGCTTAGTACTTTTGAGAGATTCCTGGGACGACCCTGAGAATCTTGTTTGAACATTAATTTGAAATCCTTTTCTTTTGTTTCTGTTCACCCTTGCTCCTTGTTATTGAATTTGATTTGATGGATCATCGTTGGTTTTGATTTTCATATCGAGATGAATTTTATGGCCTGAGTTACGGTATCTTCTGATAACATATATTGACGGGAATAATAGAGAAGGTAAAACGTCTACTTGGTTATGGAACCTGGAGTTTATTGCAGCTATATTAGCCGGTGTGGCAAAAACATAGGGACCTGACTTCGGATGTACATATCTTGGTTATAAGATTTAGGATTTCTTACAGCCATACTAGTCGGCGTGGCGAGGATCCCAGACGACATAATTATAGAGGTGCATACCCAGTTATGGAACCTACCGTTTATCCCATCCTTGCTTACTGGCGTGGCGAGGATTCTGAGTATCATGATTTTGGACAGACGCGTATAATTATCAGATTGTATCTTGATAAGGTTCGTAACATATCATCTCTATCATTTTACTTCTGTTATTATAGATTATGTTCCAGCCTCAATTAGCTTAGGAGTAAGGATACTTTCGGTTCTTTAGTCCAGGTCCTTGTAGATTCTCATTTTATTATAGGTTCTTCGTAGTGTAATGGCTTGGTGATTTACAATTGGTCTGTGCCCTTGAGTAATTGTGTTAATAGTTTAGAGTATAGTTAGAAAGTCTTGTATATGATTGTTGATAATTAAATATAGATGAGAACCCTAGAGTGATTAATAAGTGTTAAGGTATGAGTTACACCAGGTACCAAAATAGAAGGAGTACCCTAGTAGCTAGAGACGAAGTATTTCAAGTGTTATAGAAGTTTAGGCACCAACAGTTTAGTGTCTACTTGGAGAAGAGACATGAACAACCTAGTATAGGGGTACCATCCAAGTATCATATAGATGAGTTAGTGCTTTGTGTAGACAACGTCAAGACTTGGGTAGACACTCTAAAAAGAGTATCCTAGATTGACAAATGTTCTTCCATGACTTTGATTTCTGGAGCGTCAGAGATGTCAATCTCTGAAAACTTCCTTCATGAGTTTGTAGTAGATAAGATTATCTTTATTTTGATATATCATGTCCCACTCAAACTCATTCTCTTGTACAATTTTTGCATCGCGTAACTTTCGGGTTAATTTAGGCCAATTAACTATTTCCCTACTTTTATTTATGATTATTATATGTACATTGTCATGACTTTTAATTTAGGAGCACAAGACTAGTTGTTTTCTAAAAACCAACTTCATATACATGATCTGGACAAGACACCCTACGCCCATGACCTTCGTGTCCCACTCAGGCACACCATCTTGTGCTTCATTTTATCACACGACTTTCCTGACACAAGACCCAATCTTGATTCACCCCACGAAGTCACTTTTATTTCCAACTCGAATTGGGGGCACCATTTCAACCAAAACTTGTTGACCCAAAATATGGACACGACCCATATTAAGCCTACTACCCACATGACACTTGTGTCCCATTCAACTGAGCCCCGCATGCTACTTATTTACCCGTATTCATTTGAGGAAGACAATAGAAGGTAGTATCCCATAAGTGTAGCATAGTATCCTGGATAGAGTGTGCCAGTAAGTTGAGATCTTCATGGATCACAAGAGCTTGAACTACGTGTTCACCCAGAAGGAATTGAACATGAGGCGGAGGAGGTGGCCTGAACTAATGAAGGACTTCGATATCTAGTTGCAGTACCATCCAGGAAAGGACAATATAGTTGTAGATGCCTTGAGCAGGTATCCAGTCGCTATGTGTTTGGCGACAGATCGTCACCTATTGGCTGATCTGGAAAGTTTGGGTATCGAGGTGATCATTCCGGGCATGGAGGTTGAGATGTAGGGTTTACAGATTCAGTCTGCATTGATGGACAGAGTCAGATCAGCACAGTTTGATGACGTGGCCCTGAGGAGCATTAGGGAGCAGGTGCAGGCAGAATTGCTAGACGATTTCTCTATAGCCGAAGATGGGTCATTGAGGCACGACACTAGATTGTGTGTTTCGAGCGGAGAGCTTCGGGAGGAGATTTTGCAGGAAGCGCATCGTTTTCAGTACTCTATGCATCCTGGAGCCAACAAGATGTACAAAGACCTGAGGGAGCACGTATGGTGTTATGGCATGAAGTGAGAGGTAGCTCAATTTATATCTCGATGCTTAGTGTGCCAGCAGGTGAAAGCCGAGAGACAGAGGCCAGGTGGTCTGCTTCAGCCATTATCCATTCCAGAGTAGAAGTGGGAGCACATTACTATGGACTTTGTATCTGGACTTCCACGATCTCCAGAAGGGGAAGACGCAATTTGGGTCATCGTTGATAGATTGACCAAATCGGCCCACTTTTTGCCTTTCAATGTGGGACTGTCTACGGAGAAGCTGGCAGAGATGAATGTGCGGCAGATAGTCAGATTACACAGAGTTCCGGTGAGCATAGTCTCGGATCGGGATAGTCATTTCACTTTCCACTTCTGAAGGAGTTTGCATACTTGCTTGGGCACCCAGCTCAAGTTCAGTACCGCGTATCAACCCCAGACGGACGGACAGTCAGAGAGGACCATCCAGATACTCGAGGATATGCTTCATACTTGTGTGTTAGATTTTGGAGAATCTTGGGAGGACCATCTTCACCTGGTATAGTTTGCTTACAACAACAGCTATCAGGCCAGTATAGAGATGTCGCCATTCGAGGCTCTATACGGACGGAGATGTCGCACTCCTTTGTCATAGGACGATATCGGTGAGAGAGTTTTGCTTGGCCCAGAGATGGTGGTGGATGCAGCAGAGAAGGTTAAGTTGATCAGGGATAGACTTCGGGCTCAGCATAGACAGCGGCATTGGGCCGATAGCCACCGGAGACCGTTAGAGTTTGAGGTTAGTATCGATTTTTCTGTTTGTGCTTGCTTGTGGTTGTTTGCTTTAGGGTCTTGTATTGAGTTTTGTCTTGTGTCTAGGTTGGCGATATGGTGTTCCTGAGGATTTCTTCGACACGGGCACTATTCGTTTTGGCCGAGGCGGGAAGCTTAGTCCGCGCTTCATCGGACCTTTTACTATTCATGGAAGGGTCGATGCAGTAGCCTATCGACAAGACTTGCAGCCTACGCTCGAGGGAGTTCATAACGTGTTCCATGTGTCGTAGTTGAGGCGGTACGTGGCAGACCCTAGTCACGTATTGGATCACTCCGAGTTAGAGGTGGGGCCTACTCTCCGCTATCTAGAGCAGCCTGTGGAGATTCTGGATCATCGGAAGAAAGTGCTCCGGAACCAAGTTATTCCTTTGGTTCGTGTCGCATGGAGGCATCACTCTCCAGGTGAGTCTACTTGGAAGAGAGAGGACGAGATGCGGGAGCGTTACCCTTATCTCTTCGAGCCTTGAGGTATTTTTTTTCTTTATTCTTACTAGCGTTATTGTGCTGGTTTGCTCTAATTTCGAAGACGAAATTTTTTTAGGAGGGTAGATTTGTCACCCCCACTTTCTTGAATAGGGCTAATATAGTCATTTATATTTATTATTATTATTTAAATATTTATTTAAGTTATTAATATTAGTGTAATTATTTTGTGGTTAAATAATTAATTTTTAAAGATAAGTATTTGTGTAATATTGAGTTTTTACTTATAAAAACTTTTAATATATTAAATAAATATAGATACGGAATATTTATTTTATTTTTAGAAATAATTTTAGAATTTTGTTTGGTATTTATTTCATTTTATGATATATATATATATATATATATATATATATATATATATATATATATATATATATATATATATATATATATATATATATAAAAATATATATATATATATATATATATATATATATATATATATATTATTTATAAAGAAGGAAAAAATAGTTTTAAATAGAAATACTATTTATTAATGGGTTTTATTTATTAAATAAATACATATGCAAATATAATATGTGTATGTATGTATGTATGTATGTATGTATGTATGTATGTATGTATGTATGTATGTATGTATGTATGTATGTATGTGTGTGTGTGTGTGTGTGTGTGTATATATATATGATATATACATATATATACATATATATAAAGGTATAAAGAAAGAAAGAAAAGAATAAAAAAAGAAATCAAACACATACAAAAAAAGCACACACACACCCCCCTGAGCAAGCAAACCAAAACCGTGCTCACAGCAGCCTCAACCCAACCCCCTTTTTCCTTACAAAACCGAACCCGACCCCCCGGCTATGATATATATGTGTTAGAGAGAGAGATAGAGAGTTATTTTTAACAAAACCCCAACCCTAGCCGCCAACACCAGGACCCCGACCTTCCCGACTACTTGTACGCCACCCTAGCTTCCAGGAACGGCCGCCCATCGCCGGTCGAACTCGCACGGGACAGAGTATTGCAGTAACAATACTGCTGTAAAGAGCCAACTTCGGAAATAGATTTCTCCTTCCTCGCTCAGTCATTTTGCGAACCACTTGGTCAGGTATGATCATAACATATACACCTTTAATTTTCTTCAAATAGTTCGTGCTGATTCGCGTCATGTGCGACAAAAAACGAGTTCCAAAATTGAGAAAAACTTGATTTATTGGACGTTAGAAACTGTCCTGAAACCCCAACTTTGTGGCCGATTTGCGACCAGCGTGTTGCGAGTTTTCAAAATCGGTTTGAAGAGACTTGTAGACAACCTATAGGTCTTTAAAATAATTTTTGTATAATTAAATTTCATGCACTGTACAGAAAGTTATTGGTTGGTGAAGATGGAGAAAAAACTGGTTTTTAAAACTGAATTTTTTAGAAAATTGTCCCGATACGCCGTCCGTCCCGTCAATCCGGGTAACGTGGTCGCAAACCGAAAGTATCGAAAGGTGCATATCGACTTCATGGACGTGTGGACTTTGACAAAATTCAAATTGGTCGCGTGTGCGCGACGAATTTGATGCGTATCCGTCAAAATTCACCGTATCGACCTTTTTACAAATTTGTCAATTACTTTGTACATGCTCGTCATATCGAGACGAAACTTGCACCAACAGGACCATATCATTTTTTTGGTCCTGTATGCCAAGTTTGGTCTGATTCTGAGAAGGTCGATCGGAACGCTATTTTGGCGGACCCGCGATCCGATCCAACGGGCGAATTTGTGCACGGTCCACCGGAATCCAATTTTGGACATACGATTGGTTCGTCTCGTCAAACTGGACCTGTAGATATATAGTTTGATGACTTTAGAGACCGTAGGTTCTGACACATTTTTTGGTGCAAAGTGGGTCCAACGGCGGACACCGTTTTAGCCCAAAATTACCGTTTTGCCCTTATGTCCAGAATTAGACTTAAGGACAGGCTATCCTAGATAAATTGACTATTCTGAACACGTTGGTATTGTTTGTTTCAGCATTAGGAGACTATTGCACAAGTTGACCCTTCGTGGCTCATTTGAGTGGTAGTATGGATTCCTCATCTCAGGACAGCAGGCAAGTACATTCTCTGATAGTTTTCATTACTTTGATATCTACTATATCTGATTCAGTTGTAGTGTTATACTTGATTCTCGACACGAGAATACACGGACTAGTATACGTGAATCTCGTCATGAGATGTCATTCCTGGTTTACCTAGTATATAAGTACATTGTTCGATATTGTTTCCTATACTTGTATAGACACCGATTTGGGAGTGGGCTGGCCCCCTGCTCTTCGAATCATGTGTCATAACCTGTCATGTCTGGAATCATTATTCTACTCGGGGATGGAGAGTTATTAGAGGTTATATGATCATTACCCCTACTTGTTTATTACTTGTGCATAGCTCTACCCTCACCACACGTAGGGTGTAGCCTGACCTTATACCACTTGTACATAGCTTTACATTTTGGCCGGCCTGATCCCTATACTATTATACTACCTGTGCATAGCCAGTCAAATGGAACAGCCTGATCTTGACCTAAGTCGATCACATAACGCTCTAATATCTCATGGCACTTTATTTTTATGTTTACATCATACCTCAGATTACTTTTCATTGTTTATATTCCAGTTCTATCTTATATCTCACCCATGATATGATATCCAATTCTCTTGTACTGTTTTACTATCAGTCTTGACATTTCATCGTATATTTAATTATAATTGTCTCTTATAGTATTTGTCAATTCACATGGAACTGCTGTTGGTGTTTGTACTTGCTCATATCCTGACAGAATAACCCTCGTGTTTTTTCAGAGGATTTAGATGCAGATTGCCCGACCTACTACGGGTTTGGCATAGATGGAGCCTACGACCAGGACCAGCCTGTGGACCCGATTCTCGTAAAGGATGCACCTCTAGTAGTGACCTAGTTTACCTAGATTTTGTCTTGATTACATTCCAGTTTGATACTTTGAGACTTGTAGTATTTATTTTGGGATATTGTTTTATGTCTTGGTTTCTGAACTTGTGATTGCGACTTATCGTTGTTTCAGAATATTTATCTCATCTTTATCTTTATCTTTATCATCGTGTTTATCTTCCTTAGAATTATGTGATTGAGTTGTGGTTATATTCCTCCGTACGGAGATGACAGGTTATATTATTGTGTCTTAGATTTTATATATTCTAGATGACCTTTACAACGTTCTACCGTCGATACTGCAGCGTAGGCTGGACGTACCCACGTGCTCGTGCCCCTAAACAGGGTGCGGGTCGTGACAAACTTTATGATCAACATCTTCTGATTGCTCCACACTTTATCGTATCGGATTGCATCACCACCTTCTCGTCAGAGGAAAAGGTAGTCCCCAGCAGAGTCACCATTTTTGTGGACACATACAAAAAAGTAGAAGAAATGCTATCTTTTTTTATTGGCGCAAGGCACCATAAATCGAGTACGCTTGAGAGATCCTGCACTCAGGATCCCCGAGTACAAAAAGAATTTTGGGGAATGGGACGATGGAGATCGAGCGGCA
This sequence comes from Iris pallida, assembly GCA_029216955.1. Taxonomy (NCBI): domain Eukaryota; kingdom Viridiplantae; phylum Streptophyta; class Magnoliopsida; order Asparagales; family Iridaceae; genus Iris; species Iris pallida. The sequence continues at coordinate 141,531 of JANAVB010040516.1, read as the reverse complement.
GTTTCTCCTTTACTCCGTTGATACTCCGATTTACAAAAGTAGGAGAAAACCTAAAAAATTGCTAACTCTCGGCTCACTGGCAAGAAGGGCAGCAATTTAGCTCTTGAAATGCTCTTCGTTCTATCCTTTTGAAGAGGTATGAGACCCCTATTTATAGTCATTTTTTACTGAAATGGCTATTATGCGCCTACAGAGGAAAATATACTGATTTTCCATGTGGACGCATAGACTTCCTTTGGGCGCATAAGGTATAGGCGCATGAAGGCTGCATGATCGTGGGTTGATCATGGGGTTGACGTGGCCGCATGCTTTGGTGCACGACTGCTCGTGGAGACTAACGCGGCCGCATGCTTCGGTGCACGACTGGTCGTGGATGTTGACCGAGTCGGGGAGCTGTCCTGACTTGGGCGCATAGGTTGGAATAGGGCTATGTGCCCCCATCTGGAGGAGCCATGTGGCCGCATAGGATTTGCTGTGGGCACATAGGGATGGGTGCATAGGCTTTGCTCTGTAAGTGTCAGCCACTCTCTAGTTTAGGCGCATAGCAATCTCTGACTTGGGCGCATAGCTCATTTCTGGCTTGGGCGCATAGATGCTTCTTGATTTGGGCGCATGGATACTTCCTGACTTGAGATGCTAAAATTTTTATGCTTCTACACCGTACTAGACAAGGAGCTCTCGACTTGTCACTTTTGCAACAAGAAAGGACATATTCAGATGGATTAAGGGAAGAAGTTAGGATTGTGCTTGAAGTGCGAATCAAATCAAGCATTAGGTTACGAGGTATCCAAGGTCAAGTCAAAGCTCAGCAGAAGTTCCGAGGCCAGCTCTTCCGAGACTGGTTGCCATCGATTATTTAGTATTAATATTAGGTGTTGTTATATTATGGTATGTCTAATTTCGAGGAAAAAATTCTCTAAGGTAGGTAGTGTTTGCCCATATAGTCATGATCAACCGGATTTCGATAATTGACTCAAAACTCTAACTTTGATACGTAAAGCAAGAAGACTACAGAAGACCGCAGCCGATCTCGTCAAGCAAACTTTTGTAATTTTATTCTGTATTTTTATTTATTGAGTTTAGGTTATTTTGTGAATCGGATATCACTGGCATTTAGAAGATAATCCTCACAAAAACAAAACCATCTTTTTTCAAACCAAACCAGCATCCAAAAAGCCATTCTGAACCAAAATGAACCCTAAAATCCTACTAGTCGAACTCGGACAGAGTTCTACCCGAACTCGGTCTCCTTGAATCACTCCTGCTAAGAATAAATACCTAGTCTTTTAAATCTCAAACGTTCAAAATTTTGAACATTGTCCTAATCGAGTTCTGTCCGAACTCTGGTTCAAAAATACCTATAAATAGAGAAAAAAATTTATTTTATTCACTCATCTCATTCTTCATCTTCTCTATTCATTCTAAGCCTTCATATTACAAAGTACTTTTTATTCTTCACATTTCCAAGACAACTCTCATTCTTCTATGTGTCGGTGTATTCCGATTAGAAGTGTTCGAGTTATACAAGCTTGGTGTATAAAAGCTTTTTTGATAGTGTTGAAGTTTGTTCGTGGGCTTCAGATAAAAACACGACGTTGAGAGGAGTTGGCATGTCCTTCGGAGTAAAGCATGCGGTGTAACCTCTATTTCAAATAGTAAATTTAACATCGAGCATGAGTACTAGAGACTAGAATAGTCCTCTCAGAGGAAAATCAATATAAAATCTCGGTGTCTGCGTATTGCTCCATCTCTCTATTTAATTACTGCTTTACCTTATTGCATTTAATTATCTGTCTATATTTGCCTTCACCTACATTAATTTTTATTAGGGATATTTCTTCCACTATACTTTATTCTCCTCTCCCCCTCTAGAGGTTACATCGATCCCATAATTGGTATCAGATCATGGTTTCTCTAAATTTGACTAAAACTTCTTGAGAAATGGCATCATTATACACTAGTAATGGTGAAAGCCAGTCTATAAATAGGCATTCCCTATTTGATGGCACAAATTACACGTATTAAAAAACATGCATGAGCTTTTATCTCAAGTCACTTAATTTCAATTTATGGTCAATTGTTATTGATGGTTATTAGAAACCACTTCCTATTGTCCAAGATGAGAATCTGGTTAAGAAACCACATAACAAGTATACTGACCATGAAAAGAAGTAAGCAAATCTTGACGCAAAAGCTATTAATGCCTTATTTTGTGCAGTAGATAGAACTGATTCAATAGAGTATCAACATGTGCCATGTCTCATGAGGCTTAGAAATTTCTTGAGGTAACTCATGAAGGAACTTCACATGTGAAGGAATCCAAAATCTCACGACTTATACAAGAATATGAGGCCCTTAAAATAAAGCCTAATGAGACTACTACCAACATGTTTACTCGATTCTTAGATATTATTAATCCTCTATCTTCTCTTAGAAAAGAATACATCAATCATGAAAAGATATGAAAGGTACTTCACAGATTGATCAAGAACTGGAATCCCAAAGCAATGGATATAATTGAAGGAAACAATCTTACTACAATAAATCTCGAGACACTTATGGAAAAGCTTTGAAACATTAGTTGGACCTTAAGGACTTTGAAGAGACATCACCAAAAGATAAGACTATTGCATTCAAGGCACATCAGAAGATGGCTTTCGATGACAAAAGTGAGAAGGACAATTCAAACAATAAGCAAATGGCCTTTATGACGAGGAACTTCAGAAGATTTCTAAAATATGAGAAAGCTAATAAGAAAAAAGATTCTAAAGATGACGAAGAACCAATTTGCTACAACTGTAAGAAGACAGGTCATATCAAGAAAGGTTGTCCTATTATAAGGAAGAAAAGCAGATACAATCAATCATGCAAGGAAAGGACTTCAAACAGGAATTATGCTAATACCAGCATCTGGTGTGAAAGTACAAGTGATTCTGAAGAAGAAGAAAGACCTCGCAACACAGCAAATCTATGCTTCATAGCTACAGATGCAAAGGTAACTATAAATCCTTTATATAAAAATTTACTTTTAATGCGTTATCTGATGCCTTCAGTGATCTACTAGAAGATCAAAAGAAGATGATGGATATGTATAAATATGCTAATAAAGAGCTGAAAGTAGTGCACTCTGAGTTCACTAAGCAATCTCAAATACTGGAAGATATTAGAGATAAAACTTCTTCTAGTAACACAGATGAGATTTCTTCTTCAAAGTTGAGATTACATGACACTCTTGAGGAGCTTGAGAAAGCAAATCAAGATAATGTAAAACTCAAGGATCTATATGAATTAGAGAAGAAGAAGTATAATATTGTTACTCAGAGAATAGATGCACTCATGACCAAGTATAATGAAGCCTGTGATATCTCTAAAGTTAGAGATTAAACTGGGAAAACAGGTTGTCAAACCTGTGACTCAAGTGAACACAAATCACATGGCTTGAGGAGCTTGAGAAAGCAAATCAAGATAATGTAAAACTCAAGGATCTCTATTAATTAGAGAAGAAGAAGTATAATATTGCTACTCAGAGAATAGATGCACTCACGACCAAGTATAATGAAGCCTGTAATATCTCTAAAAAGTTAGAGATTAAACTGGGTAAATAGGTTGTCAAACCTGTGACCCAAGTGAACACAAATCACACGGCTTGAGGAGCTTGAGAAAGCAAATGAAGATAATATAAAACTCAAGGATCTCTATGAATTAGAGAAGAAGAAGTATAATATTGCTGCTCAGAGAATAGATGCACTCACGACCAAGTATAATGAAGCCTGTGATATCTCTAAAAAGTTAGAGATTAAACTGGGTAAATAGGTTATCAAACCTGTGACTCAAGTGAACACGAATCACATAGCTAAACACAAACACATCACATCCAACACCACTTGAACTTCTAGAAGTCATGCATTCATGTATAAATTTTCTCATAAGAAGTCACACTCTCTTTCAAAAATCGCATACATGATCTTCGAACTTCATCTAGCACAAACTCATTTGCTATATGTCACTATTATGGTATAAGAGGACATATGTCACATCAGTACATAATTAGGAATTTAGTAGACATGCATATATATGTTAGGGTTCCTAAAACTAATACATCCGGACCCTCAAGAAAGTGGATACCAAATCATCCAAAAGAACTGGGTATCTAAAAGTATAAGTACTCGTTCAAGCACTAGAGAAATTATTGCTAACATAGCTTTTATTTCTAAGATAGAACCCAAGAATGTTAAAGAAGCTTTTGATGATGAATTTTGGATTTCTACAATGCAAGAGGAACTTAACCAATTTAAACGGAATCAAGTTTGGAAACTTGTTCCCAGACCTAGTGATCACCCGGTCATTAGCTCTAAATGGGTTTTTCGAAATAAATTAGATGAGAATGGTATGGTCACACGCAACAAAGCACGTCTAGTAGCTCAAGGCTATAATCAAGAAGAAGGCATTGACTACAATGAGATATATGCCCCGATTGCTAGACTTCATATGTTATGTGCTTTTGCTAGTTTTTATGGTTAAACTTTTTCAAATGGATATCAAAAGTGCTTTTCTAAAAAGTTTATAAAAGAAGAAGTCTTTGTTAAACAACCTCCGGGATTTGAAGATTTTAAAAGACCAGATCACATATTCAAGCTTCGTAAGGCTCTTTACAGACTCAAACAAGCACCTCGTGCATGGTATGAGCGCCATATTTCCTTCTTACTTGAACATGATTTTTCAAAAGGAATGGTTGATTCTTCTTTTTTTTATAAAATCTATTAACAAGAATATTTTATTAGTACAGATCTATGTATATAATATTATATTTGGCTCAACAAATAAGACCATACTTTGTAACGAGTTTGCTAAGTGTATGCAGAGTGAATTTGAAATGAGCATGATGGAAAAATTGACTTTCTTCCTTAGACTACAAATCAAACAAAATTTATAAGGGATTTTCATCAATCAAACCAGAAATACAAAAGACCTGCTGAAGAAGTTTGATATGGACAATGTCAAACCTATCGAAACTCCTATGACTACGTCTACAAAACTTGACATGGATGAAAGTGGTAAACCAACTGAAGTGCGTAAGTACAGAGGTATGATTGGTAGTTTACTTTATTTAACTGCTAGTCGTCCAGACATTATTTTTTCAGTATGCCTATGTGCAAGATATCAGGCTTGTCCTAAGGAATCACATGCGAGTGTCGTTAAGCGTATCCTACGATACCTTAAAGGTACTTTAACAACCGATCTATGGTATCCAAAAATCGATTCGTTTGACCTGATAGGTTATTCGGACGCAAATTTTGCTGGATGTAAGGTCGTTCGTAAAAGTACCAGTAGTACATTATTTCTTAGGAAAATTCTTATTCTTCTGGTTTTCTAAAAAGTGAAATATTGTTGCATTATCAACCGAAGCTGAATATATAGCCGTAGGATGTTGTTCTGCCCACATTTTATGGATGAAGCAAACCTTGGAAGATTATCAGTTATCTTACTACCACATCCATATTTACTGTGATAACACTAGTTCGATAAATCTCACTAAGAATCCTATTTGTCACTCTCGCACTAAGCATATAGAGCTAAGACATCATTTTCTTAGAGACCATATTTTACAATGTGATATTTGTCTAGAATATACCGAAACAGAATGTCAATTAGCTAACATCTTCACTAAACCCTTAGCAGAAGATCGTTTTAACTTTATACAAAGAGAATTAGAAATTTTGGATGTTGAAGTTTTATAATTATATTACTTTACCTGAATTTATAAAATTGTAGAAATTATTTTGGTTATAAGTCGAAAGGGCCCTTCTGACAAAAAGGCGTAAAAGCCTAAGCGACACGGTGTCAAGTGTCTTCGGACTACCGCTAGCTGGTGTTCGACGTAACAAAAGGTTGAACGAAATTTTTGCTTTATTGAATGTATAAGGTATCTACGTACTAAGAAGGAAGTCCAAAACAGGATATTCTAAGTACAGAGAGAAGAGATTTCTGGGAAAGTGTCACGATGGAGATCGAGTGCTACAGCGGCTCCTTTACTCTGTTGACGATCTGACGACGAATCAACCTTGCTATGTCTCTCTGGCACCTTTGATGGGACTCTGGGGTCACCGATCAAGAGGTTGTCTGGAGGAGAGGATCCCTTGAAGATGGTTGTTTGGTTGGTTCTTTGGTTGATCGGTGGATGAGGGTAGTCAACTCTTCGTGGATAAAGATTGCTGATCCATTAAAGATTGTCAATTATCAATTTTCTTTCTGTCTAACGATGCTTTGGTGGAAGAAGAACTCTTTTTATTAATAGAGAACCGAGCACATATGTGATATGCATTAGGGTTCCTGAGATATGAGAGAATCTACCGTTATTGTATGGTGCGGGCTTCTGCGGCGCTGACACGTGGCAGACATCGAGATTCTCCTCAAATGAGATCTCTGGTGGTTATAAACATAACCGAAGGAGGTGACACATGGCACGTACCGATTTGCTTGCTCGGATATAGCTGAGTAAATCTTGGGATTTCATCCTAGATTTGGAGTCTAATTGATCCTCGTCTAAGATTTAAATCAATCTGATATGATATCAATCATGATTTAATCCCAATCTTCTCTGCAAGAGACGGTTTAAACAAACCAATTGGGGTGGACCCATGCTTCCTGTGCCTCTAGTGAGGACTAAGTACTGCTGTGCTTCTGGGGCGATGAGTAGACCGTGCTTTTGGAGACGACAAAACCTCTATGCTTTCAGGCGACGAATGGACTTGGCTTCGAATGACGACGAGACTTCTGTGCATATACACCAACTGATAAAGCTGTGTTTTGGGATACCGGAGTCACTGTGCTGTAGGCGACAAGTAGGCTTGTGCTTCAGGTTGGCAAGGTTACTGTGCTTCTGGAGCGATATGCTAACTTGCATTGGTTGCGATGGGGGTTCCCAAGTCTGTCATGACCCGCTCCCGAATAATCGGACACGAGTCGGACACGCCTAGCCTTCGTCGTTAGACACGACGAAGTAAGCTGTACCAAGCTAGGGAAAACTAACCAGATAAACATGAAAGTATAGAATTACAGCATCTAAAAACGTATCCCAGAATGATCACCATAATCCACAAATCCAGATATCATAATGTACCAGAATCAACAGGAATGAAAAGTGCTATGAACTCTAAAGTCAATATCTCAAAGTAAAGCTAAGTAATCTAAACCTGAAGCCTCAAGCTAAGCCTCATCCTGCTCAGCTAAATCCTGGGCTCTGACCCATAGAGTAGAACAATGTCCTGCAAGCATACCTGCAACATATCCTATTCAGAAGCGGAGCAAAGTAAAGTTCTAGGTAATGAAACATGAACATGATATAAACAGGGTACAGAAGTACAGGAAATGAAATACAGGAATGAACATGAAAGTACAGGAAAAGTAGTACATGGAATAAGTACAGGAACTATAGTACATGAATGTAAAGTACAGGAACATGTAAAGTACATGAATGAAACTATAATCCTGAAGTACCAGACATGACAAGTGCACAATATCAAAATACATCTAGTCCATGTGACCGGCTGGGGTGAGTACAGGAGCATGCACAGGAGTACATAAATATGGTACGACTTAGGACCCGCGTGCACAGTACGAGGCCTAAGCTAGGTACAGGAATATATAGTAACCGGGATTGGTCACATGGCTAGTGTATTTCCCCACCCGACACTAATAAGTACAAGAACAATGGTACAGGAATATAGGAGTACATGAATATCGTGCCATGACGTGTCACAAGAAAGGGTACAAGAATGTAAATATACAAAACCGTAGAAAAGTACTTGCCTTTGCTCCGGGAAGATCGGGAATAGGAAGATAGTAGTCTCTATGTCCTCCTGAGTAATATTTGATACAAGTTGGTTATGAACTAAACATAATCTCTAAATCGGTTTCCTACTTTATAAAATTAACCATTCTGGTGTCTGAAACCAATCATGTTATTACAGAAGTTTATTAGTGAACCCAGACAAATAGGTAAATAAGCTTACATATTTTAGTATCAACAATTATTCTTATCCATAATTAACTAACTAGAAAGTGCCTAGAGAGTACACCAATTGTTCAATAATACTTACTCATCATCTCACCTCTACAGAAATAATTACATAAGAACTGTTAGCAGAAATTTACCATAATACTACCTATCCCATATCTGGTATGATTCAAATTAATCTCATAGTCTACACAGTGCTTGAACAGTCTATCCTACAGGGAACCCAAAATTCAATTATAACCCTGTCACATAACAGTGATCTTATTAAGCTATATTGTAGGGTCAGCTATGTTCAGGTTTTGGGAAAAGTAAACTTACTAAATATTAAAGATCAGACATTCCTAAGTAATGGTGCCTGAAAAACATATCCTAGAGTATCAGTCTACTCCTGTCAGGCATGGAAATCACCAAGAGATCACAATAAAGCATGGTTCAAGGTGATACCAATCTGAGATAATAATATGCTAAGGGTTTAATTAGATTCTAAATTGATGTAATTGATCCTTCCCAACCATCTACAGAGAAAATCATCTCAATACACCACTGAACCTAAACAGTGATATAAATCCAGGTTCACAACACTGCATACGATTCAGCAACTGAAATAAATTCCTACTACCAGGATCAGTTGATGGTGAACATTTCGGAGCTAAACCCGAGTTTAACCTGAGAATCCAAGACTGAATTAAGGAACTGAGTTCCAGCACATATTCATTCTCCAGTTTGTGTAAGACTCAGAGCACAGACTCCTAGATCGTAACAGAACAAAACATCCTAACTAAACCATTACAAAAGAAACTCTAGTGCAACCATAAACTTACTCAGTTAAAGGATAAAACTCAGATTGAAACTTGTACATGCAACTTACTCTTTGGAACTAATCCTGATTAACAAGAATATTACAGTCACTATTGTTCTTCCAAAATAGCAGTTCCTCAACTTAAACTTCAAGTTAAATTAGAATCTAAGGTACTACTAGATGGTTCAACTCTAACAGTTCGAAAAGAAAATCATGAAATACTCAGAGTTTACTCAACAATCAATCGAGCATTCATTTACCAGGAATGTCCCTAATCTCAACACTCAAGAACTTAGAACAAAACAAATTCTGACATCCAGTACTGAGATCAGGACTCGCTATAAGAACATTCACACAAAGCTATATTACCATGATTACAACACTCTAAGGAAGAGTTAAACAAGAAGGTTTACCTGATAATTGTAGGATCAGATATCCCAAATCAGAGCACGAGTCCACTGTTACTTGTCTCGATCTTGATCCTTAGAGTCTTGTTTTGAGTATTGCAAGGAAACAACACAGGAACTAATTATTCCTAAATGCTGAAAGAACACCATTAGATCTAATAGCCATATCTTCACTGATTCCTAGGGACAGGACAGAGATCAACTCGAATGAAAATCCTATGGTAAATCACACAGAATTGTCCCATTCAAAAATAGATAATGCTTTGAAGGAAGAGTCTAGGAGTTACCTGATAGATTGAAGAGTTGATCGAACTAAGTATCAATACAACACCCAGCTACTCAATCGATAAAATCCTCTGCTGAAACTTAGAATCGAACAGATGCAGGGGATGAACAGGAAGGTCAAGATCTCAATAACTCATACATTGCACATAGGCAATATACTTGGACTTAGATCTAGAATTATAGGATCGAAATACACACCCTTGTGTCAAACTCAAGGACTGCAACTTGCTGTTGAGATCACACAATCCTGTCCCCAGGTTCTATAGGAAAGGAAATGAAAATCATAGAAATTCTAGATCCAATCATAAAACTCAATCAGTTCTTCAAACACGAATCAGTGGAGATCGAATACTTACAGTCTCAACGAAGTTTGGATCAACGTAGTGGACTTCAATTAATCAAAGAATACAAATCGCCATCTAATGAGAGGATCAAAATCGATTTCTCAGCACTAAATCGAATTGTCAATCAATGTGATTTGAAGAAAAATAGAAGTAGAATTCAAAATCTAAACGAGGGACCAATGATCGGAAGGTTCTCACCAGTGTCGACGAAGTCTTCAGCAATATTGGAGAGAAATTCTTCTTCTTGCACGATCCAGCTACTGAAGAGAAATACCACAGGCAACTCCTTCGAAAATTCCATCCGCCATGGCCAAGCTCCTCTGGTTTGTGGGAAGAAGAATGAAATGGAAAAATGAAGAAATGGGAATTGTGGGGATTAAATAGGGTTCCATTCTATTAGGAATGGCGGGAAAAATGAAACTTAGGCTGGGAAAATTAGTTAGAGATTTTGAATCTCAAGCTCACTCCTCACGCAACCTCAGTTGGTTGAAGAAGGAAAAGAATTATGAGAAAACATTGGTTTAAACCAAATAGAAGCTACAGTAATGCCTAAGATGTTTATATCATCTCTAAACAAGGAAAGCCCATGAATAAAGGCCCAATAGGAAATGGCCCAATGCTGAGATGAAAACATGATATAAATACTTAAATGTATTTAAGTAGGTAACAATTTAATTTGTTTAAACTAAAATAATATACAAGCTTATTTTAAAAAAAATAGGAAGGTGGAGTTACAAAGTCTCTTGTAGAGAAGTGACTTAATCTTCTGAACCGGAGCAGACGACTGCACTATGAGAATGGAGATGGTGTAAGCATATCACCATTATGCACCTCATACGGACGCAGGCAAGTAGCTGCACCTCTGAACAGTGAAGGCGTTGGCTGCAAAGAAAAGGGTATGACACCCTTGTGCGTCTGACATTGGCGCAGGCAGGTAGCTGTGTCTCTGGAGTGAAGACACTGGCTTCTGAAGTAAAATAAGGGAAGGGGGCCTACCACCATCTTGCTTCTGAGGTTGGCGCAGGCAGGTAGCTGCACCTCTGGCTTGAAGGCTTTGGCTTCTTCAAAGTGCTGAGTAACTGATATGCTTCTGAGAGGCTGCTCCCACAAGAAAGTCAGAATACGCTTCGATAGAGATCAATCTTCCAGCGTGCATGTCGAGAAGAAAGAAGGTTGCACTTCGACAAAGACTGTATCTCTTGTAGATCCCTCTAGGCTCTATCGAATCTGTACTAGATCCTTTGTAGAAGAACAGAATTAGTCCCTCATGTATAGTCCTGATGTGTCTGTACTAGACTTTGGTAGACATGACAATAAAGTGACTTCTCTCCATATCTTCTGTTTTGTCTTTTTAGCACTGAGCCTCGATATTTTGCATCTTCTGCGCTTTGGCGAAGGGATGTCTTCAGCTGAGATTTTTCATGTAGACCCCCTTCAAAGTGTCTTGAACTTGAGTCAAGCTCGGAATACTTTGAACAGAAGCATGAACACGTGTTAGGACTGTACGAGCTGGGTGATGGCTGGTGTCACGCCTAGCTCTTAGCATTAATTATCCTGAGTCATCTTTTCAGAGCATGGGCTCATGATGGCTTCTTGATATTGGAGCCTCTTGCGTCTTTGCAGGGATCGCGAATCTCTTTAGCAGAAGAGGTTCAGAGTCACGTTCTTCGGTCACTCGCAGTACTGTCATTTGTCATGGAGTGGAGCATTAGCTTAACTTGTAAGCTTCCTTCTGATCGATGTTTGGCTCGTGCTTGGACCATCCAAACAACCAATATAAAGGACTATCCGCTTCAAGAGAAGACTCAGCTGCTTCAACAATGACCTTGTTTGCCCGATGCTCGGCTCCTAACGTCCCTGGAGTTTGTTTGAGGCGGCCATCGGTGGCAAATCTTTTCATCCAAAGAAGCTGTAGTATAACTACTACTGGATCTTGAGACGTCCCCCGTCCTGGATGTCATGGGTGTCAATGGTGTCTCGAACCCTTGCTTCCCGAATTCGTATTGGTTACCATGCCGATCGAGGAATGGCAAGGCCTGTTGCTGTGGTTGATCTCTTCGGCCAGCTGGGAGATAGGGGAGTCCTGTGCTGGTAATCATCCTCGGCTCAGGCCAGTAGCAGCTTCGGGCGGTGGCTTCATTTTGACAAGGAAGTGATTGGCTATGTCACCGCCTCGCCCGTGCTATTGAGAGCTTGCACCGCAATTTCAACTTTTTTGCTTCTGTGTATGTAACTACGAAGAGTCTGTAATAGGTCTTTGTAGCCACATGTTTTATATGTAGAAGCTTTCTTGTTTCCTTTTCTTTTATCTTCAGAATAAAGAGGGAATCATTATAATGAATTTGCCTGACCAGAGGTAATATGGACATGGTAGGCTTGATCTTTGCCGGGTATAGAACAATAATCCAGAGGTAGTATGGACGTGAACTGTTTTCTAGACCGCCAGGATAATCATAGAACTAATACGAGAAGAACGACTACTCAGAAGTAATATGGACATGGTAGCCGCGTCTTCCAAGCGTAGAGGAGCAATCCAGAGGTAATGTGGACGTAAAGTGCTTCATCTACTTGAGAGAATATATAGGAGGGATGGAGAGAGATCCCCCTACCAGAACTCATGGGCACCCTTTCTGGGGATGTGGGTGCCTATGTTGGTTCTATCTTCAGACATAATACTTCTTTAGGAACTTGCCGTTGATGGGCGTCATTAGCAAGTCACCATTAGGCTTAGCTAGCCGATAAACACCGTTGGAGTATACCATTTCTATGACGAACGGTCCTTCCCACTTGGGCTCGAACTTCCCAGCCGTCTTGTGGGTCATCACCATCGGTCTCCGTACTACCAAGACGAGGTCTACCATCTGGTAGGATTTTTTGCGGACCTTTTTGTTGAAGGTCCCAGAGATGAGAGCTTGGTAAAGCTCAATTCTTTGCTACGCGAGCAAGCGCTTTTCATACAGTGCTTCTAACTTTTGTAACCGCTTGTGCTGATTGTCTTTGACGGTTAACTGATTAGTGATAACATTAGCTGACAACATCTTCTTAAAGACTTGACCCGTGCTGGTATCGGAGTCCCAAGTTGAGTCAGAAGAGTGTGAATGCCTCATGACTTCTTCCTCTGAATCTTCTGAGGTAGACATAGGTGTAACGTACCCCAGCCCTCGATGAGTACGTTGGTAGTAGTTTTTAGCTTTTTCCTTTGGAGCACGAATCCGTAAGGGAAGATGTCGGCCTTTGCCATAATTGAGCCCCTTGTTGCTATTCAGGTCATAGCCCATCCTCTGGATAAGGCTTTTTGCCTGCGCCGTATAGCGGTAGAACTACATTTTGCCGCTGTCGATGTCTGGGTCTTCAGGAGTTATTCATTGCGAATGCTCCAATCGACCGAATATGATGGGTTCCTTTTCTTTTTTTTTGGCTGGAACTACGAAATAGGCACCCCGGATAGGGATAATTTGGCTCACATGGTTGGCAGTTGTGATCACTTGCGTCTGTAGTTTACACAGAGAATTGTCCAAGAAATATTTGGGGTTCCAGCATGCACCAGAGTAGTTCGATAACAACTTTCTGTTAATGAAGTAGAATATTTTGTCCTGAGGGATTGCGTTGTCGAAAGAGTGGGCCTCTGTGTTGGCGCAGACGTAATCTTCTAGCTCTTCGTCAGTGAGGACTAGAGCTGCCACCGGAGGAGCAAGAGGATGCCTCCCTTTCAGCTTGACCATCAAGGAAATTGTGGTCAGATGCTCTCGCGCCTTCATGGTCGACCTTGGGGACCTCCGGGGTAACTTTATTCGTATAGGCTCCTGACCATCTTCCATCGTCACCGGAGGTGAAGGTGGAGCTTTGCCTCAAAGTTTAATAATGAGAGGCGCTGACACCTTAGAAGGCCTCCCTTTCAGTCAAACCTTTAAAGGTTCTTTGGCCACTGCTGTGCTTTTTGAAGCTGTCTCTGCCTCATCATCAGCACCATTGTTGTCATCGTCCCAGGGGACTGACTTGTACAGATCGACATCCGTACAGTAGGCTTCAAGTCCTCGGAATGGGTCGATATCAACGAACTCCGTTTTGATGGTCCCGTCATTGGCCACATACTTCATACACTGATGTAGGGTGGAAGGGACAATTATGTACTCATGGATCCATGGTTGCCCCAGCAGCATGTTATAGTTTATGTCTGCATCAATGACATAGCAAGTTACTTCAGTATGAAGGTCGCCGATCTGACATTTCAGGCAAATTTTACCCAGGGGCTCACTCTTTCCCGTATTAAAGCCACTGATTATTGTGTTCAAGGCTGTCAACCGATACATCAGAATCCCTAAAGTTTGAAGCAGGCTTCTTGGGATAATGCTCAGAAAGGAACCTGGGTCGATGTGGATGCGATCGACCTTAGTGGCACCGACATACCCTGTATAGTACAGGGGGTGGTTGTGCCGGTTATTCTTTAGCAATATGTCCTACTGGGTAAAAGTGATATTGGGAATTACTTCAACCATGTTGTGGCAATATGGGCAAGCTGCGGGATCCACGCTTTTGGTGGCCGAACCTGGGTGAGGAAGTACTTGGCGTTCTGTAAAGCTTCATTGAGCGCATCTCGGTTCTCCTTAGAAAGATGGAGGAGCTCGAAAAGTGATAATCTAGCCGAAGTATTAGCTAACTGTGCTAGAATATCGAAGTTGTAGGGCTTGATAGGCCTTATTGCCGGATCCTTTCTGAGAGGTTTATCGAAACAAACCTTATTTTGTTTCTGCTTGTCCACGGTAGGGGCTCGGGATGGACCCGTCTCTGGTGCCTCAGGGGTTTGAGGTAGACCTGCTCCTGATATATATGGGACAGGGGAAGTATTTGGTGGAGACTCCTCCTGGTCTGGAGCCTGGCTCTCCTCTTGCCTCTGCGACGAGCGGGTGGTCACCAAAGCATTGTCGGTCGACGTCGAGACCATGCGACATGCCTTGCTTTTCTTTTCTTTGGCAGAAAGGGTCGTAGGCATCATCATGTTGAGAACCAAGTCAGGTTGTATCCACATGACTTTGCCTTGAGGCGTGGAGAACGGGATGAGCCCTTGAGCGTTGTTCCGTGCTGGCGAAAGGTTGACTACTTCCATCGTCGCCGTTGGAATAGGGATGACGCCATCTTGCACTTCTGTGGCTGGAAAACTCTCGAATTGGAGAGTAACCATATTGGCCATGATGGTTTTCTCTTCGTAATCCAACGATATGACATTGGCATTAATGAGGCGTTGAATTTGCCCTTTCAATACATAGCAGTCTTGTGTTGAGTGATGGACGTACTGGTGATAATGGCAGTACTTGGGATGGTCTACCTTTCCCACCTCATCAGGATGCCTGGGTGCCGGGATGGACAGTTTGCCACTCTTCATAAGCATCTCAAAGAGCTCCAGCATATCCTCGTCATTGAAGGAGTAAGTCTCCCTCGGCCTCTGTGCTTTCGCGAACTTGGGGTTCACAGCTGCTGAACCTTTGGAGATGTTGACGATCATGGCTTTCTTGCCTTTTTCGTCTTTAGGGTTGTTGCTAGACGAGTGTCCCCCTTGTCTTCGGGCACAGAAAAGTGTAGCCCCAGGAGCTGTGCGTCTTGGGCTTTCCTTTGTTCGGCATCCGCCTCTGTAATAAAAGGCGTCCACTCCATCCAGGGAGCACTGTGCTATAATTTAATAGCGGACATCATGTTCTTGCGGCAGGAGTCCATAAGCATAGGCTCGGGCATGCCGGGTGGTAATCTGAGGGCTGCCTGGCAGAAGCGCTCGATGTATGCACGGACAGGCTCTTTCTCTCTCTGAACAATTTCCATGAGGATCGACATGGTTATATCTATGCCTCCTTCATAGAATTGGTCCATGAACTGAGTCTTCAGGTCTTCAAATGATGAGATACAATCGTCCGAAAGACTGCAGAATCACTCATAGGCTACCCCCTGCAGGGCTCCTATGAATATATTGGACAGGAGGGCGTCATCTTTGGTAGGTGCTCTGTTACTGAGGTAAAGTACCTCAAGTATTGTCGAGGAGACCCCTTCCTTTCATAAGGTATAAGCATCTGTGAATTGTATTTAGGAGGATAGACGATGTTGTCCCACTCGGCAGGGTATGGCTACCGGATCCCTATCTTTTGGAGCGTTGCTTGCTTCTCCTTGGCATCATGACGAGCATACAGCTCCTTAATGGCCTGCTATATTTCGGCCGACATTACGGAGCCTGTAGCCAATAGAGTAGACGAGGATGGTCCTGCCTAATTGGCAGTAGGTAGCCTGCTGGATTCGTCATTTATTGGCAGATCACGTGCAGGTGTAGAGGCAGCGGGGTCCTCATTGTGTCCGTCAGCGTATCTAACTTTGTCTCGAGGACTTCGATATGTCTGAAAGCTTCGTTGTTGTCTTCTTCATTACCATCGGCCATGAACACAGTCTGAGTGTGAGGGTGACTCGAGGGAGCCATGGATCCTTCACTTTCTGGCTCAGATGCCTGATCCTCGCTGTCCTGAGGATATACCATAAGATTGTGATCTTCTTCAGACTCAGTATGGTTGCTAACCCCAGTCTGGAGACTGGCTGTGCTAATGGAGACATCCGTGTCATATTGTGCCTCCTCAGATTGGAACACAGGGTTGTCGTACATGGTAGGAGGCTGGCTACCCCTAGTTTTTGACAAGACACCCAATACAGATCTGGAGCGAGTGCCTTGGAACACACCTGCATTGGGTACCTTAGCTTTACTGCTCTTTGACCTCCTCTTCGGTTTAACAACCGATATGGAAGGATTCTAGGAGGGCTTCTTGAAAGCTCTGGAGCCCTGCACCGCGTAGCATGTGACTGCGGGGTTCGTCTTCTCTATGGCTCACCAACCGCCTGTTAAGCCTCTGTCGTGGGGTCGGCGTGGAGTAGAGTCTCTGGAAGACGGAACGCCTGCTCGACGATGGCGCAGCCGTCTATTGACAACATCAGTTGATGGTAATCTGGGTATAAGAGTACCTTGATTTAGGCACGTCCTGCACCACAGATTCTTCTTTCGCTTGGGAGAGGTTTAGATCTTCTGTCGTAGCACTCCCATTGTATATATACGGAAGCTACATGTAAGTATGGTCAGAGCGGGTCTGGGAGGAAGCCTCATGTTACTTCTGCGAGAACGTTGCTTGCGTGGCTCCCGCTCCATGGGACATACTCCCTGGCTTGGCTTATGCACAGCAGTACCCCAGTGGAAGGGAGATTCGACTGGTTGAGGCATCGAAGCGCGAGAGCCAGCCTTGTATAGCTTTCCGATGACTACACGTGTAACTGTCAACACGGGCCTCTGGTCTGTCGTTGGTGTCGCACGCTTGTTGTACGAAGCACGAGCCACTTGGGATCTCTTCCTACTACCTCCAGCGTGCGAGTAGTATTCAGAGTCCGCCAAAGGTTTACCTGAAGGGAAAGCGATTCTGTCGAAGACAGATCTCCTTACCGGCAATACTTCCGTCGTGAGGGGTTGGACCGGTGTGCGCTTTCTTTGGCATCGTTCCTTCGTCAGATCAACCATGGAACCACCATATTCCTCGCCATGCTTTCCCAGGATGGGAATCGGACGAGGCGATAAGGCTGTAGCAGCCGGAATATTCTCTGTGGCTTTGACGTTGAGGGGGTCCTGAGACGCAGTTCCCACCATCGTGCTGCTGGCTGCAGCCGCCTTAGGCCTCCAGACACATTGAGTCTTCTTCGGTTATACGAACCACTTCGAAGTCTTTGACTTTTCACCAGAGAGGAGATCTTCAAAAGCCTGCTGGTCGAAGTGTACGACCAGCATGTCTTGAGAAGGTCCCAGCAAGTTGTCATCAGATTGCATCACCACCTTCTCGTTCGAGGAGAAGGTAGTCCCCAGCAAAGTTGTCATTTTATTCGACGTAACAAAAGGTTGAACGAACTTTTTGCTTTATTGAATGTATAAGGTATCTGTGTACAAAGAAGAAAGTCCTAAATAGGATAGTCTAAGTACAGGGAGAAGAGGTTTCTGGAAAAGTGTGACGGTGGAGATCGAGCACTGCATCGGATCCTTTACTCCGTTGACAATTTGTAACCCCACCTTCCATATTCTTGATATATATTAATATTTTCATCAAGTTTTTTTTATTTTTAATACTTAAATATTATTTTCCTAGTAAAGGGTAATTTTCTATTTTCTTATTTTTCCTTTTCTTCTTCTTTAATAAAGATTGGGGGCTCAGCCCAACTGGCCCAGCCCATCCAGCCTTACATAACCTATTGATTTCAAATCGAATGAGCAACAGTTCACAAAAAAATTCAAATCTTTTTATCCTAACTGATTTCTACTGTAGCACCACTCCTATACTTTTTCCTGCTGCAAAAATTCCCAACTGCCTATATAAACCAGTATAGCTCTCCACTCTTAGTCGACGATTACAAAATTCTTTTGTTGAGATCCAGAGTTCTGAGAAAGAGGAGTGGCCATGGCGATTAGAGCTCAGGCGATCGACGAAGCTGCAATAATTGAAGCGACGACTTAGCATTTCTCTACAGCAATTCTCCCTCTTCGAAGAAATCGATAGTGCACAGAGCAGTGAGTATTCCTAATCCTTTCTATTCGTAATCCCTTTTTTTTTATTCCTGGATCGATCTGGTCGAATTGATGATCGGGTTGTTCAGCCTCGATTTTGATCGATCATTTTACAACCAACTCTTGATTAAGTATTCTTGACCAATTCAATTTAGATTGACCCTGTCTGAGTGGGTGTTGATCGTCGTTAGTAATTTCTATAGATAAATCAGTGGTGGTAAGATCGACAATTCCCTAGTTATTCTCTGTTTAATATTTTGGTTGATTTTACAATCACTCGATCTTCAATTTCCTTCCAGCTGTGATCCGTACAGAGATCTGGTAATCCTGAGTTATGTTCTGTATTTCTCGAGCCCCAGGGAGCAAGAGAGATGCAGAACTGAGGTTTGGGATTTCTGAACGTTTTGTGTTTGATGAAATAATTGAATCAGGGATCTCAATTCCAGGAGAGTTTGTATTTTCATCACGGGACAAATCGTTCGGTTCGATCAGGTACTTTAGCAATTCCTCCTCGTGTTCAACTATTTAGACTATTCTTTTCATACATAATCATAAGGTTGAAGGGTTGTATATATTATGATTGATGGGTAAATTATGAAATATGTATATGAGGAGTAGATTGTTCTTTCATATTCTTCTGTCTGAACCTCAGGTTATTATAGTTGTGTGAATGTTACTTGGGAATAAAAATTTAGCAAATGGTTTAGTCGAGTTAGAACTCTTGCGACTGTTCTGTATCAAGTGGAATTTTCCATAAGTATCAATTCCTGGATCATACCAGTGCTTGCCAATTGAACTAATATGGCATCTTGCCATTTTGAGCATTTAAATGATTGATAGGGCAGGTATCGAGTACCTGTGGTTGAAGAATACATCAGTAGTTTGATTGACTCTATGGCAAGATGTGTGACAGGGATAATCTAGTATGTTTGAGGTTTGCTTCAGGATTAAAATGATATGGAGTGTGGGGTGTTGTCGAATTATAATTTCTGAAATAGTGTAGGCTGGAACCAGGTTTCAATTCGAATTAGGAACTGTAATATTAGGACTGAACAAGATGGAGACTATCATGTTTAGGAATTGGATTCAGTAAATACACATAGGTAATATGTTAAGCCCAGAGAGCATAAACTCGTGTGAGGCTCAGGATGACAGTAGGTTATAATTTATAGCTCATAGGTTACATGGTTGTGTTGATACCATAACCTTGAGCTGTACACTCTTCCTTACTGTTTTGGATCCTGATGCTTGGGCTCACATCTGATACATTGGACTGCATATTGATAGGGCTGATACATTATACATTGTCCTGTTACAGTGTAATATAACCTGTTAGTATTGAGTTAAGTGAAGGTTGGACATAGTATCAGTCATTAGACTGTATTATGGAAATCAGTTCCATATATGGACAGGGAAATTGTTCAACCCCTTTCCATTACTGGATAACCATTTTATCATGAGATGAGCTGTAGGGATAATCAATTACCATTCCAAACCACAGCCTAATATCATTTCAGTTGCATTAGAAAGTTTTCAGTGAAACTTAGATTTCCTGGGAACCAAATTGGTATCCCTGTACTGACAGAATTTGATGAGTCCAGCAAGAATGCAGGGCTGAATGGTAAGTCCTAGGATCAATTGAACTATGGTGTCATTAGATGATGATTGTTTTGATGTCGTATTGGTTTGATAGGAGGAGTTATTGGACTTTATGGGAAATGGTGAGAACTAAACCACTGATCAGTAAACCAAGTGGCTGATTCAATTGTTAGAATTAAAATCCAATAGCTTTCAGCTTGAAGACTGAACTTTCTCAGTCCTGTTAAGGACTGAGACAGGAACTTCTATTTAGGTATTCCTGGAACATTTTAAATGATATTTAATTACACATAATGGATTAAGGACTGAGAGGCATTGGACTGATATTGATTGTACACATTTGACTGATAACTGAGATGTGTCCATTAATGGTGTGGACTGAAATGGAATGCCATTCCACCTTTGTATTGTTTATGTTAGTCCAAATCTTGAGAACTGAACTGGAACATGAAGTATTCTGAGAATTTGGAGGGTTCTAATTGCCAGAGCATCTTATTAAGATTGACCTGTTAGTTGAACTTACACAAATGCTGTCATTTTCATAGTTGAATACCTTAATCTGTTGTACTTTGGTTTAAATGAATTAACTTAGTAATATGGAAACCTGGTTTGGATTTGATAGGAAATTATGTTAAAGGGGCTGTTAATTCCTATTTTCCTACACTAAATATTTAGTGTATGACAAATGTTATACGTATAGCTTATGACAACCTATAGGAACAGTCATGGTTAGGGGATTTGAGTAGGATGATTAGTAAGCTTGACTATAAGGTCTAATTGATTGTATTCTTTATTTTAGTGAATAGTTAGTAGCATATAAGTTAAGTAAAGTGTGGTAATGAAGTTGAGGATAGTTATCTCATATGTAGGTTATGTATATATATAGCCTAGTTGTACAATTGTAGAAATTAATAGGACATATACAATATAGGTTTAAAGTGAATTAAGGATTATGTTAAAACAACCTTTCTAGATTAGAAAGATCTACTTTCCATTGTTGACTTATCAACTGTAATTATAAACAGGAGGATTTCCAGCTTTACCACCCTTTCTCGATCACCCGGAGCAAGGAAAGTATACTCCTCGGATTTGTTCATTTCTCATATCTTGCATGTTCATCCCTGTATCTCCTTGATTGACACGATGTATCACGGTATTGTCTGGTTTCATGTTTCATGTATTACTTGTGTCTGGGAGGGGAAATACTATAGATATGTGATCAAACCCTGTTACTACTTATGTGAATAGCTTGGGTCCCGCACCGTGCACGCGAGACCAAAGTCGTACCATTTCATGTTCATTGCATCTACCCAAGCCGATCACAATCTAGATGTATTTCAATATTGCACATGTCAGGATTCAGGTTGTATTTCAGGATTCATAGTTGTATTTCATGTTCAGGTTGTATTTTATGTTCAGGTTATACTTCATGTTCAGGTGGTATTTTATGTTCAAGACTCTTACCATGTTCCCTATTTTACTTCAGCATTTCCTGTTCAGTTTCATGTCTTGATTTCATTTCCTATACTTTACATATATTCCTATTTCTTGATTCATACCATGATGTTCATGTTCATTTCCTTGGATATACTTAGCTCCGCTCCTGACTAGGATATGTTGCAGGTGAGTTGGAGGCTCTGTGCGACACGTACTATGGCGAGGAGCCAATTGATGCAGGAGAGCTAGCTGGTGCTGCTCTTGACTTAGAGGCTGCAGAAGCCTAGAGCTTACCTTAGTATTCTAGCGTGCGTATCGAGAAGAATGAAGGCTGTACCGTAACGAAGACTGCATCCCTTGTAGATCCCTATAGGCTCTATCGAATCTGTACTAGATCATTTGTAGAAGAACAAAATTAGTCCCTTATGTATAGTCCTGATGTGTCTGTACTAGACTTTGGTAGACATGAAAATAAAGTAACTTATCTTCATATCTTCTGCTTTGTCTTTTTAACACTGAGCCTCAGTCTTTTGCATCTTCTGTGCTTTGGCGAAGGGATGTCTTCAGCTAAGATTTATCATGCTTCTACAGCTGGGATCCGTCCCCTGCAGCTAATCTGAAGTATTTGATACATTTTTTTGTATTTCGGTTAATTAATATAAATTATATTTCATCAACACAAATATTTTAATTTACTACTTTGTATACATGTTAAAACTTGTATCAAAATTGCCCAATTCTGTTCAAACAACCAAGGGACTGAGCTCGGACCAAGCTCTGTGCGAACTCGGGCCGAACTCAGGTAAGGCCTATTTCCAAACAGAAGCTGGACAGTTGGGCCCCTTAATTAAAACCCTCTCTTCATCATCATCTTCCCCATCTACACAACAGCTTCCACACCGAAACCCTAATCCTAGTACCCTATTCTCCTTCTTCCAAGCCTCCCAATGTCTACAAGTTTGTATTCAGAGCTATTTCGGGTTCTCTTACATATTTCGTACTCAATTTCGGTATATTTTGCTCTTTTCCCTACTTTTTTTTCATGGCACCCAAAGTTTCCCATGCTTCCAAAAAGAAGAGAAAAGTTGGAGAACCTTCCTCCTCTAATGTTCAAGAGGAAGGTTCTTTTTAAATTTTTAGTCCCTCCATGCCGGATGTTGACTACTTTGATGAATTCATCTTTGTTTCCATTGATGCATCAAATGATGGTTCGTCGACTTTGTCGAAAGGACAATTTGTTCGGGGAACCCGATTAATTTTACTTTATTTCCTGATCATTTGTTCGTGTTTGAACAATTTAACTTTGAAGAATTGGTACAATCTAGTTATCCAATTTATATGAATACAATTCGTATGTTCTATTGCAATCTCACGGTCACAAACGGCACGGTTAGATCTAAAGTTGGTGGGATAGATATCGAATTTGATGTTAATGATTTGGCTATTATGCTTCAAATTCCCAATAAAGGGAAGCACTTGTGGACATCACAAAAGTTTGATTTCCGGCTCACATGACTTTAGATTCATTTCGTGACTCGTTATGTGAACCAAATCCATGTCCCAAAGGTCACCTTCGACCGAAATATTTGAATGACTATTTCTACGATTTGCATCGGATGGTATTTTCTGTTATTATTCCTAAATAAACTTCCACCGATGAAATCACTTATCTTGAGCTTTCTGTTATTTATTATCTCTACTTTGAGGTCCATTTAGCCTACATAAGACGATCATTTTTACTATAGAACGATGCCGCAAAAGTTCGCAAAACCTTTTATATGTGATGTATCTACCTTATATCTTTGAGTATTTTCATATCGTCTTAGATGACTGTCCTAGAGATGCTTCATCTGCTTATCTTCATATGCATCGTCGAGTCGCTCCTACTCTAATAGTATAGGCTCCTCCACCTCCTCCTCTTGTTATTGACCCATCAGCTAGTTCTTATCCTTCACATCCTCCAGCAGGCGTCACCCTTGAGTCCTTCCAGGCTTTGGTTATGGATCAGTTTTGATCTATGGATTTTCGTACCACTTTTAGCTATAGTTTTGCTCACAACCCTAGCGGTCCCATTCCCATGGTTCGTGATCCCTCGGTGATTGGTTATCATATTGATGATCCGGAGGCTCAGGGATATTTTTACCCTACTATTGCTCGTTATGATCCACACCGCACTGCTGAGTCCGGGAATCCTTCCTGAGCAGCAGATGATGATGAGGATGATTAGAGGATGATGTCTAGTGATACAATGTCACTATTATGCTCTTAGTTGCATTTTTATTTTCATGTATTAACGATATATGCTTCTTCAAAGCATTATGCACTTTTAGTATTTTGAGACAATTTATTATTATTTCAGCACTCTATGTATGCATTTCTAGTTATGTGTTTTTATCTGTGCCTTACTAGTTTATGCACTATCTGTTTTTATCTCTGATAAGTACTTTCATTTTTTTGTCATTTTGATTATGTGACAAACGGGGGAGAATTCTATGATTTATACTTAAACAATATTGAATACTACATATATATGTTGCTCTAAAAATTTGGTTTGAGATATTTTTTGCTAGATTTTAAATGTTCTGAGGACTTGATCATTTATTGCGGGGAGCAAGCTAATGTACCATTGAGCAAGCTAATGTACCATTGAGCAAGCTAATGTGCCAATACTACTATACCACTGTACCAAGCTACTTCCGTACCAGCTGAACATTTGTTAAATATCAAATCACAGTTTTGTCAAATTATCAAAATGGGAGAGATTGTTAGCCCATGTAGTCATGATCAACCTGATTTCGATAATTGACTAAAAACTCTGACTTTGATACGTAAAGCAAGAAGACTACAGAAGACTGCAGCTGATCTCGTTAAGCAAACTTTTGTAATTTTATTTTTTATTTTTTATTTATTGAGTCTAGGTTATTTTGTGTGTAGGATATCACTGGCATTTAGAAGATAATTCTCACAAAAATAAAATCATCTTTTTTCAAACTAAACCAACATCCAAAAAGTCATTCTGAACCAAAATGAAACCTGAAATCCTACTAGCCAAACTCGGACAGAGTTCTACCCGAACTCGGGCAGAGTTCCACCCGAACTCGGTCTCCTTGAATCACTCATGGTCAGAATGAATACCTAGGCTTTTGGATCTCAAACGTTCAAAAAATTTAACATTGCCATAACCGAATTTTGTCCAAACTCTGGTTCAAAAATACCTATAAACAGAGAAGAATTTTTATTTTACTCACTCATCGCATTCTTCATCTTCTTTGTTCATTCTAAGCATTCCTATTATAAAGAGTTTTTCAATCTTCAAATTTTAAGATAACTCTCATTCTTCTAAGTGCCGATATGTTTCGATTAAGTGTTCGAGTTGTACATGCTTGGTGTATAAAAGCTTTTTCAGACAGTGTTGAAGTTTGTTCGTGGACTTTGGATAAAAATACAATGTTGTGAGAAGTTGGTGTATCCTTCGGAGTAAAGCACGCGGTGTAACCTCTATTTTAAATAGTAGATTTAACATCGAGCATGAGACTCGAGACTAGACTAGTCCTCTCAGAGAAAAACTAGTATAAAATCTCGGTGTCTACGTATTGCTTCTATCTCCCTATTTAATTACTGCTTTACCTTATTGCATTTAATTATCTGTATAAATTTGCCTTCACCTATATTAAATTTTATTGGGATATTTCTTCCGCTACACTCTATTCACCCCCCTCTAGAGGTGTCATCGATCCCACAGGCAGGTTGTGAGCCTCCTAAAATTTCTAGAATTTAGTTTGAATTTTATTTAAATTATTTATTAATAGATATTTTCTACTATTATTTTCGATCATTAAATACTCTTTACTGTAGCTTTGATTTTAGAAGCACAACGAATGCCAATTCTTTGAATCAATCTTCATATGATTTAATCTATATAAGGCTATCTTCATTTTGATATATCATGTCCCAGTCAAACTCATTCTTTTGTGCTCTATTTTTATTACACAACTTTAGGATCAATTAGAACATTTTTACTATCTACCGTAATATTGTTGTTCCTTCTACTTGAATTTCGAGACTCAACATCGATCCAAGTCTTTCGACCCAATATATAATTTTGACCTATTTTGAGCCTACTGCATACATACGAATGATATCTCACTCAATTGAGTTCCCATGTGCTACTAATATTCAAATGACACACAATACCCATTTAATAGACTTTCGGAACCTACTTCGACTCGAATAATTCTACCGTTCCAAAACTAATTCTACAAGTTTATAAGGATTTTATTCATCATTGTAAGGCTTTCCCTTACATCCATGCTTAAAGCAATGGTGAGGTTTTAATCTCTATTTGAGTAGCATTTCTCGACATTTAATTAAGGTTTTAGTGCTTTACTTTAATGAACAAACCAAGTGAAATAGCACATTCAGATAAGCTATATAGTCCAATTTCCCCCCTTGTAAACGAGAATATTACTTATACTCGGAGATATATTCTAGAGAAAATTAGATGTCAATAAACAAGGGTATATGTTAATGTGTTTGTTTAGGTTTTCTTCCATCTTACTTGGTTTTTTGGTATTGTATTCCAATCAGATGAAAACAAGTATCTCAATAAATTTGGTAGTCATCCTTTTGGTATTTGAAGCTTTTTTGCAGGAAGCTGCTTAGTGTTTGGCATGATTGTGATTTATGAGGCTTTTGCTACGCTTGAAACTACCTTTTTGTAAACTAGGTGGAAGGTTGCATACTTTTAGACCCTCTAAGACACTACATTAGCTGGAGCTTTGCGGCACTAGGGCATCGTTTTTTGAGTTTTTTATTTTCATACATCAAGAAGTAATTGTAATAGATATGGCTTCTACAAAGTGGCGCATGTACTATTAATTTGTTACCTTCAGCTTACCGCGGATCCTGAGTAGATTTCTTTTCCACCACTCTTGATACTATTTTGATTCTTTTAAATCACTTGGTCTTGGCCAACTTATTGATGTTGGTGAGATACCAGTTGTTCGAGAGGTACCAAGCAGAGCTGAATACGAAAAGAGGTGCAAAGCAACCTGGGGAATTCAAGATCAGTGACGAGAGGGAGTAGAATATTTGTTGTGGGACGACATGCATGGAATCCAATTGAGGAGTTATGGGACCATCACCTCTCATCAGACATGAGGGAGAGTTGGTTGGGTTTCCATCCTTGATTCAAGGTTTACAATGATAGTCTGGAGTGTCATGAATCATCGACATGAGTTACGGCGAAGGCAACGGAGAATCTGTGGATAAATCGGGGCTCAAATCCAAAACAATAGTAAGCAATATAGTGCCCAATATATCATTTTGGCTTATTTTGTTCCATAACCTAATATGAAATTTTTATTTTCATGCAGTATACCCCGCTTAGTATACTGCCTACAGGATTTTGGGACAATTTGGGTGTCTAATCAGCAAGGTTTTCAACTGTTGAATTGAATATGACATCCAGGAGTGGTATTAGGCTAATTTAGGAGTTTTATAATCATAAATTATAGTTTCTTAGACTATTTAAATAAGTCTATGTGGGTTGTTAAAGTGAGTGCTCATCAAGGAGATTCGAAGAGACAATCCACACAAATCTACGAAAAAGTTCATGCTTTTGTCGTAGGCTTGCTTGGAAAAGTAGATATGTTGAGAGAGTTGTCTGATACGTTCAGGAAGATCATCACAGGGTTGGTGAGTGATTTCTTTGTGTAATCTTTTTAATTTGAGATTTGTAAGGGATTAATTCCAATCAAGTATAAGCGTGTATATAGATTATAATTTGTTCAAGTGACGATGTTACCACATATACGATGTTGGATCAATCTGTCTTGGTTCTTGCGTAGATTGTGGATAGTTTTCTTCAAATTGGTGTTGAAGTTTTTTTTGCTACGTATATGTTGGATGGACAATATGGTTTTTTTTTTTTTTTTTTTTTTTACTTTTGTTTGGTGTTAGCACAGATGCGATCGTTTAATTTTATCAAGACATGGTAGGGTTTTTTTTTTATGCTTGGAGGGACTTGTATGTAAATAACAAAATCTACGATGCTATATCAAAATATGGCAGATTTAAATGAGTTGTACCTAACAAAAAAATTTCATATACAGGTATGAAATTTGATTATTTAGGCAAAAGAGGAGAGCTTTGGGGTTATTACGGGGAGAGGACTAAGATGGTGCCCAGTACCATGCTAGGATTTGGCATCTAGATGGTGCCCAATATTATCTTTTAATTTTCTCATCTCTTTATATACAATTTTATCTTTTAATTTTTTTCTTCAAATTTTAGATATTTTTTTAAAATCTAATATTAGAAAAAATATCTTAAAGATAAGTTTTAAACATAATTTAAAATCTTAAATATTTTTCTCAAATCTTAGATATAATTTGAAATCGGAGATAATTTTTTCAAATAAGATTTAAAATATCTTTAAGATAAGTTCTCTTAGATATTTTTTCAAATCTAATATTAGAAAGAAAAAAAACATCTTACGTGCTTGAAATCGTAGATAATTTTTTCAAATGAAAATTTTCCCCTACTAAATTAATTCCGTAAAATTATTTTTCTTGCACATGGAAAAAAATTTACGGAATTAACTTAGGTGTTTGATTGTCGTTATTTTTGCTCAAAAAGTTATTTTTCATGGAAATTGATATCTTCCTATGGGTAATGTAACACCCTGTTTTCTAAAATTGGGAATTTTTGAAAATTTATTATTTTTATTATTTATTAGTGGTATTTTAGTCATGGTATGATTTTCTGGTAATTTTAGTTAGATTAAACCATTTTCTAAGTCATGCTAAGTCATGACTTATGACTTGGTGACTTTGTTAGTATAACTAAGTGTAAACCCTAGTTTTCTCTAACCTAGAAGTTGCCATGACCATGAGAGCTTAGCCATAGGCTTAGAACACCAAATTAGTGATTTTTGGCCAAAAGGGTATTTTGGTAATTTTCTAGAAATTATTTGGAATTATTTAGATTTATGTGATTTATTATTATTTAATTAGTTGATTAGTGTCATGTTAGCTTCTAACCTAGTTTAGCCCTAATCTAGAGGTTAGCCATTAACCTAGAAGACTAATGATTAGATATTAGCCTTATGTATAAATATCTAGTTAGATAAATATCTAGATATTTCACTTTTTAGATATTTAGAACCTAAATATCTAACCCCCCCTTAGTCAAAGACTTAGGGGCTAAGTTGCAAGTGGTAGGACACCTCCCCTACACCCCATGGCAGCCAAGGACCCCCCTTTGGCAGCCCACAATCCTATAAAACCCCATTGAATTAATTCATGAATGATTTACATGAAATTAATTCCTAGAAAATCCCTTTCTCTTCAAATCATCACAACTTGAGCTATATTGATCCAAATTCACTCTAGTCTCTTGCATTGAGACCCTACAACATCTAAGGTGCTAAGGGGAAACTAGCAATCAAGGATTTGGAAGCATTGGACATCATCAAGTTGAAGGAAGCACACCCCCCTCTTCCTTGATTTTCATTGGAATTGCACCAATAGGTATTTTCCCTCAAACTTAGTTAAAATCCTGTTTTTTCTTCATAATTGCATTCATATAGGACTACCTGAACTGTAGGACAAATTTGGTGGAATTTAGAAGTGGTTTGGTGTCCGTATCGGACACGTATCCTAAGCTAGAAACCCTTGTTTGATGAAATGCCACTTAGGATGAAACTTTGTTATTTTGTAAAACAAATTACAGTTTCTGTTAGCCCTAGACACCTAGGTCACAACCCTAAACTACTGAGCACATTTTCGAGTCGTGTCCGTGTCCAAAACGGACACGAACTCACTGCACGACACCCGGTTTACTTCCCCTGCTGCTCGACACTTAGCACGGACACTGTGGGACACGTGGACATGTGAAAATTGACACAGAGGAGGGGGCAACCTCTGACATGCCCCCCCTCGAGTTTGAGACACGTTGGTGTCGTGTCGAGAGAGCACGGACACGTGCACTGGTCGTGCACTGCACTGCACGCGCACAATTTTCTTCACTGACACGGCCTTCGTGTCGCACGGACACGAGTCGTGGACACCTCGTGGTGACACGAGCGTGTAGCCCATCCCTTGGCGTACACATGGACACGAGCACGAGAAGTTTCGTGTCCTGTGTCGCGTACACGAGACACTGGAACATGTGCACGATGCGGCCTGAAACACGCGTATCAGTCGTATTTCCCCGACTGATACGGACCTCGTGCTGTGTCCTGAGGACACGTGGACACGTTGCAGGAACCTATACACCTAGCCCTACCCTAGGCGAACCTAGGTACACACCCACGTGTCGTGTCGTGTCGTGTGTCGTGTGTTATACGTGCGTGCACGCGTGCACGAGGAGTGGCCTGATTTGTGCACTATTTCGAGTTCTTAGTTGTTTGGACACGATTGTGTCCTCTTTTTTGGACACAACCACTTGTGTGACACATTCATGTTATGTTTAAACTTTACCAACCAATAGATTTACATTTTTACTCGATTTGGTTGATGAATTCACATTTCCCCCAATATCCTTCACTGTGACAGTATCCCAATTTCTGGGATTATTTTCCAGTTTTTTTAAATGGATTTCAAATTCGATTTTTGAGTATATATGCATATGTATTTGTGTATTATACATTGTATATGTGAGTATATGTGTATATGAGTGTGTGTGCCTATGTATAGTGTATGTGAGTGTCTATATATGTATATATGGGTGTGTAGGAGTGAGTGTATATATGTGTGTATAATGTGTGTGTGTGTGATTCCTGTTCTCAGGAATCTGAGAACAGCCCTCCCCTTCCCTGTGTGTGTCCTCACTTCCCTCTCTCTCACTGTAGCCCTCTCTCTCTTTCACTCTCTCACTCACTCTAAGTCTCTCTCTCCTATCTATCTATATATATAAGTAATATATGTATATAGATTGATATATATATATATATAGATATATATATATATATATATATATATATATATATATATATATATATATATATATATGTATGTATATATATAAGTGATATATATACATTTGTGTTAGGTCTCACTATGTCATACATAGTGTTATATGTATATAGGTGTGAGTGTGGGTTTGTACTATATATGATATTCATATTTGATATATGGGTAGCTAGTGTCTAATTATATATATATAGATATAGTGATATTATATATATATGTATAACTTGTTAAGGTATAGGTTTAGATGAAAACCTATAACCAATAATCTTTGACAATGGCCTATGGCCTAGGATTACTAGCCTATGGCTTGGGGCTAGCCCTAATGACCCAAAACCACATATTGACCCTTGATTACTAAGGGTTGACCAAAGTCAACCTTAGGTCAAAGTTGACCTAGTTCACCTAGAAATGACTAGGAATGACCTAAAACAACTAGTTTGACTAGTATTGACTTAACTTTGACTAGTTTGACTTTAGAGTTGACTTTGGACCAGATTGATCTAGAATCATGTAGTATGCATTGTATACTTTATTTTTACCATTGTGGATACATTGTGACTTGTATTGCTCTGATTAGGAGCCAGACACCTCTCCTCAGACAGTATATCCTCTTCAGACATTCAGTTATCAGGCGAGTACATTCTCTGACCGTTTCATACTTGTTCAGGCTTTACTTCTCGCTCTAGATTACTTTACTTGTTGCTGTCACGTTGGTAACACGGATTGGTACTATATGGATCTTTACATGAGATGTTATCCCCCTCGGGAGCATCGGGTACTTCATGTTATGTGTGTTTCACTATCATCATGTACTCATATGCTTCCATTATTCATGTGCACTCATGTGATCATGTACTCTCATGTTTACTGAGCCCTCATGTATACTATCATGTGCACCCTTTCATGGGCCCCATGTGATATCATGTACAATAACGTAACTTGTATAGATCCTTGTGTATTGATTGGGGAAACGGGGGAGTAGAAGTGGACATGTGAATAATTCCAAAGTAGTGTAATCATGTGCAAACTCAGTAGTGTAATCATGTATAAATTCTAGCCATTCACATGCCTATCTTGTGCTCTACATCACTAGTCACTTATAGTTCTCTATATACAGTAGATATTTCATTACAGCTATCTCTTTTACAGCGTATATTTCCTTTCAGCAGTTCATGTATCTTACTCTATTGCCTGTATCGTATTTCCTAACCTGCTATGCACTGCGTGAGATGTATTGTGCTCGTTCCCGTCCTGATTGGACCTGTTGAAAATATTACAGAGGATGAGGATGAGGCCCTGGTGACTACCTATTATGGAGCAGGACTAGATGATACTTATGTTGTGGACCCTCAGCAGGATCCACCTGCAGCTGAAGATGTTGTTCCAGTAGTCTAGACCAGTTTAGTCTAGGCAGTCTTTTCTATATCATTTTGTCTCACATTCTGAGTTGTATTTTGAGATGTAGAGATGTATAGACTCTTAGACTTATTGTATTATGAGTTGACATTCTGATGTTATGTTATCCTAGACACTTAGACTTATTTCATCTATGCTATGGTTCTCTTGAGTTACTATCTATCTTCTGTCTTTCGTTCTTCTACCCTAGATGTGATTGAGATGTATATTGTTATGTCACCTCCATTCAGAGAGTATAAACTGTACAGGTACCTTTATACTGTTAGATGATTTACCTAGGACAGTGTTCTACCGCCGACACTGCGGCGTAGGCTGGACGTACCCACTTCTCGTGCCCTTACTCTAGGGTGCGGGTCGTGACACGTTTTTAGTGGTGGCCCATGCAGGTCGAGTTTATGTAGTGGTATTCGAACTAGAGTATCACTACAGCCTGCGATAGGATTTGAGGAATAGGCGTAGAGAGAGTGGATACTCAATCACTGTTAGGATACCTTGAGAGATTCCTGG
Source organism: Iris pallida (assembly GCA_029216955.1). Classification (NCBI taxonomy): domain Eukaryota; kingdom Viridiplantae; phylum Streptophyta; class Magnoliopsida; order Asparagales; family Iridaceae; genus Iris; species Iris pallida. The sequence goes on along the minus strand of JANAVB010040516.1, from coordinate 109,182 downwards.
GATGACCCTTGAGAATCTCATTTTAAATTACGATTTAAACTCCTTTTCCCTTGATTGAATTTGATTTTGGAGGATTCACTATAGAACTTTGAATCCTGGTGTTAGTTGATGATTTTAAAAAAAATTTTAGTTGGTGATTTTAATTTCTTGTGTTAGATTAATATCCTTATTTTAGGGTACTCAATCGCATTAGGAAAACTCTTAACTAGATTCCTGCCATCTAAATTCCTGTTGAAGGTTTGCTTCCTTGAATAACTGTCCTCCCTTGAATTATCATTTTATATCTCAGTATTGATTCCTTGTTTGATCTGTCTTCAGGATGGGTATGGAGACAGGATCTCATCGTCTCGATCAGGGAGATACCACTGAGGGGTCTACCACTCCTCGCCCTGATCAGCAGGGCCCCGAGACTGCAGTTCCTGTTGTGCCAGCTCAGGCTAGGATATCTGCAGCCTATGGGAGTGCACCTCTCCCTACTCTGAGACCTTCTTCTGTCGTTCCGAACGTTCTTCAGCAGCAGTCGTCATCAGGATCAGGGGACGTGGCACGGTTGTTCTCCTTCTTCCAGCAGATAGTGGAAACTCAGCGGCAACAGTTGTTCAAGAGGGGACGGGACGCTCGTGGTACCAGCAGCAGTAGAGGCCAGGCCAAGAGGCCCCATGTGCAGTTTCAGCAGACGCAGACCCCAGTGGGAGTTCAGCAAGTGCAGCATCAGTATCGGGGTCAGGACCCGAAGACAATCAGTTGTCCCTATTGCAAGAAGTCGGGACATGGATGGGGTGAGTGCAGGAAGAGGTTGGGCCGGTGCCTAATATGTGGGGCAGCGGACCACCAGCTGAGGGAGTGTTCCCAGTACACAGGCAGAGTAGCACAGGGAGCAGCACCAGGAGCAGGAGCCAAGGCTCCGGTAGGACAGCAGCAGAGAGGACCGTTACAGCCACAGCAGCAGAGATTTATGCAGTTTCAGCAACAGGCTGGAAGAGGTCAGCAGGGGCGTGCTTACGCCATGACAGTTGAGGATGGCCAGGCAGTTGGCAATGTGCTTGCAGGTTTTGTTCTTCTAAATTCCATTCCCACCTTGCTTCATTATATCTATCTTAAAATCCAATTCCGTCTGCTCCTACCTATTCTTTATTAGTGATCAGTTTTGACCTGGTAGTTCATTTGGTTTTGTCGATTGTTTGTTGTTTCTTTATCTCTTACTTAGGAGTAGGAGTAGGAGTAGGAGTAGCTTTAGCTATTAATATAATTCTTGACTAACTCTTTTGTCAAGAATTTTCCTTTTAAATAAATTAATTTATGTGTTATGCCTTTTGACTTAGAGTTGATAGAGTAGCTCTAACCATAGAATTGTGACCCTTTTAGCCCTGTGATTTATTGTTTCCTTATCTTCCTAGTTTATGCCCATGACCAGGACTATGTATCTTCTTTCATCATTCCACCCTTACTTATATCTTATGCTACAAATTTATCCATAGTTTTACAAGCTTATCCTTTTTCGAGCTTGATCATGATATATTTTATTGGGTGCGCACCCTCTAACATATTATCTAATCAGAATCGACGCATGATGGTCTGATCAACCTATTGCATTTTTGGTTCGCTTTTTCATATATTAATCTACGTGGATAGAGACACAGTTAAACTTACCTTAGAATCTTATCCACAACAGCCTTGACAATTCTCCTTGGAATTATTTTATCACCTATGAACCTCGTATTCATATCCAGTTGGATTAAATTTAATCATGACCTGGATCTTCATCATTGGATGCTCGTGCTCATACTTGATTTCATTAATTTCCCATCTTGCCCAATCTCGATTTATCCTAAAATTGATCAACTTAGATCATGTCAAGACAAAAATCTATTTGTGATTGTTTGTACCTAAATTTTCAATTTTCTTTTATGGAATGGTAACTTTAATGATTTCTCACTTGCTAATGACCCATTTTTATATAGGAGGGTAGACGACCCTATAGTCTTGATGATTGTTGTTCCCTTACCTTCCCAATTTGGACACCTTAGATTGCTTGAACGTTTTGATACCATAGGACAGTATTGATCTAGAATGACTAGTGCACCTAGATGAGACCGCAGACTGTTCCATTTAATCTGTCCCCCTGGTACCACTATTGCATCACAAATTTCTGGTTCAATTTAGGCCATAGACCTTTCCCACTCTAAATTGTGATCATCGTAGGCACATTACCGTGACTTTTAAATTTGGAGCACAAGACTAGTTGTTTTCTTAAAACTGATTTCACGTACATGACCTAGACATGACATACTACGCCCATGACCTTAGTGTCCCACTCAGGCATACCATTGTGTGCTTCATTTGCTTAGTACGATTTTTCTGACCCGAGACTCCATCCTGATTTACCCCATGGAGTTACTTTTGGCTTCGATTTAAACTGAGGACACCTTATGACCTAAAACTGCCAGCCAATTTTTGGACATGACCCAGTATAGGTCTACTAACCATATTTTGCTTATTTGACCTTGTATGTTGCCTAGGTAGTGGCTTCGTCCCTGATTGTTGGAGGTTTGACCTAGGAGGAGTACGACCATCTAAATTTCGAGGACGAAATTATTTTAAGGTGGGTAGACTTGTAACACCCTGTTTTCTGAAATTGGGGATTTTTGAAAATTTATTATTTTTATTATTTATTAGTGGTATTTTAGTCATGGTATGATTTTCAGGTGATTAATTAGATTAAACCATTTTCTAAGTCATGCTAAGTCATGACTTATGACTTGGTGACTTTGTTAGTATAACTAAGTGTAAACCCTAGTTTTCTCTAACCTAGAAGTTGCCATGACCATGAGAGCTTAGCCATAGGCTTAGAACACCAAATTAGTGATTTTTGGCCAAAAGGGTATTTTGGTAATTTTCTAGGAATTATTTGGAATTATTTAGATTTATGTGATTTATTATTATTTAATTAGTTGATTAGTGTCATGTTAGCTTCTAACCTAGTTTAGCCCTAATCTAGAGGTTAGCCACTAACCTAGAAGACTAATGATTAGATATTAGCCTTATGTATAAATATCTAGTTAGATAAATATCTAGATATTTCACTTTTTAGATATTTAGAACCTAAATATCTAACCCCCCCCCCCCCCCTTAGTCAAAGACTTAGGGGCTAAGTTGCAAGTGGTAGGACACCTCCCCTACACCCCATGGCAGCCAAGGACCCCCCTTTGGCAGCCCACAATCCTATAAAACCCCATTGAATTAATTCATGAATGATTTACATGAAATTAATTCCTAGAAAATCCCTTTCTCTTCAAATCATCACAACTTGAGCTATATTGATCCAAATTCACTCTAGTCTCTTGCATTGAGACCCTACAACATCTAAGGTGCTAAGGGGAAACTAGCAATCAAGGATTTGGAAGCATTGGACATTATCAAGTTGAAGGAAGCACACCCCCCTCTTCCTTGATTTTCATTGGAATTGCACCAATAGGTATTTTCCCTCAAACTTAGTTAAAATCCTGTTTTTTCTTCATAATTGCATTCATATAGGACTACCTGAACTGTAGGACAAATTTGGTGGAATTTAGAAGTGGTTTGGTGTCCGTATCGGACACGTATCCTAAGCTAGAAACCCTTGTTTGATGAAATGCCACTTAGGATGAAACTTTGTTATTTTGTAAAATAAATTACAGTTTCTGTTAGCCCTAGACACCTAGGTCACAACCCTAAACTACTGAGCACATTTTCGAGTCGTGTCCGTGTCCAAAACGGACACGAACTCACTGCATGACACCCGGTTTACTTCCCCTGCTGCTCGACACTTAGCACGGACACTGTGGGACACGTGGACACGTGAAAATTGACACAGAGGAGGGGTCAACCTCTGACATGCCCCCCCTCGAGTTTGAGACACGTTGGTGTCGTGTCGAGAGAGCACGGACACGTGCACTGGTCGTGCACTGCACTACACGCGCACAATTTTCTTTACTGACACGGCCTTCGTGTCGCACGGACACGAGTCGTGGACACCTCGTGGTGACACGAGCGTGTAGCCCATCCCTTGGCGTACACATGGACACGAGCACGAGAAGTTTCGTGTCTTGTGTCGCGTACACGAGACACTGGAACATGTGCACGACGCGGCCTGAAACACGCGTATCAGTCGTATTTCCCCGACTGATACGGACCTCGTGCTGTGTCCTGAGGACACGTGGACACGTTGCAGGAACCTATACACCTAGCCCTACCCTAGGCGAACCTAGGTACACACCCACGTGTCGTGTCGTGTCGTGTGTCGTGTGTTATACGCGCGTGCACGCGTGCACGAGGAGTGGCCTGATTTGTGCACTATTTCGAGTTCTTAGTTGTTTGGACACGATTGTGTCCTCTTTTTTGGACACAACCACTTATGTGACACATTTATGTTATGTTTAAACTTTACCAACCAATAGATTTACATTTTTACTCGATTTGGTTGATGAATTCACATTTCTCCCAATATCCTTCACTGTGACAGTATCCCAATTTCTGGGATTATTTTCCAGTTTTTTAAATGGATTTCAAATTCGATTTTTGAGTATATATGCATATGTATTTGTGTATTATACATTGTATATGTGAGTATATGTGTATATGAGTGTGTGTGCCTATGTATAGTGTATGTGAGTGTCTATATATGTATATATGGGTGTGTAGGAGTGAGTGTATATATGTGTGTATAATGTGTGTGTGTGTGTGATTCCTGTTCTCAGGAATCTGAGAACAGCCCTCCCCTTCCCTGTGTGTGTCCTCACTTCCCTCTCTCTCACTGTAGCCCTCTCTCTCTTTCACTCTCTCACTCACTCTAAGTCTCTCTCTCCTATCTATCTATATATATAAGTAATATATGTATAGATTGATATACATATATAGATATATATATATATATATATATGTATATATAAGTGATATATATACATTTGTGTTAGGTCTCACTATGTCATACATAGTGTTATATGTATATAGGTGTGAGTGTGGGTTTGTACTATATATGATATTCATATTTGATATATGGGTAGCTAGTGTCTAATTATATATATATAGATATAGTGATATTATATATATATGTATAACTTGTTAAGGTATAGGTTTAGATGAAAACCTATAACCAATAATCTTTGACAATGGCCTATGGCCTAGGATTACTAGCCTATGGCTTGGGGCTAGCCCTAATGACCCGAAACCACATATTGACCCTTGATTACTAAGGGTTGACCAAAGTCAACCTTAGGTCAAAGTTGACCTAGTTCACCTAGAAATGACTAGGAATGACCTAATACAACTAGTTTGACTAGTATTGACTTAACTTTGACTAGTTTGACTTTAGAGTTGACTTTGGACCAGATTGATCTAGAATCATGTAGTATGCATTGTATACTTTATTTTTACCATTGTGGATACATTGTGACTTGTATTGCTCTGATTAGGAGCCAGACACCTCTCCTCAGACAGTATATCCTCTTCAGACATTCAGTTATCAGGCGAGTACATTCTCTGACCGTTTCATACTTGTTCAGGCTTTACTTCTCGCTCTAGATTACTTTACTTGTTGCTGTCACGTTGGTAACACGGATTGGTACTATATGGATCTTTACATGAGATGTTATCCCCCTCGGGAGCATCGGGTACTTCATGTTATGTGTGTTTCACTATCATCATGTACTCCTATGCTTCCATTATTCATGTGCACTCATGTGATCATGTACTCTCATGTTTACTGAGCCCTCATGTATACTATCATGTGCACCCTTTCATGGGCCCCATGTGATATCATGTACAATAACGTAACTTGTATAGATCCTTGTGTATTGATTGGGGAAACGGGGGAGTAGAAGTGGACATGTGAATAATTCCAAAGTAGTGTAATCATGTGCAAACTCAGTAGTGTAATCATGTATAAATTCTAGCCATTTACATGCCTATCTTGTGCTCTACATCACTAGTCACTTATAGTTCTCTATATACAGTAGATATTTTATTACAGCTATATCTTTTACAGCGTATATTTCCTTTCAGCAGTTCATGTATCTTACTCTATTGCCTGTATCGTATTTCCTAACCTGCTATGCACTGCGTGAGATGTATTGTGCTCGTTCCCGTCCTGATTGGACCTGTTGAAAATATTACAGAGGATGAGGATGAGGCCCTGGTGACTACCTATTATGGAGCAGGACTAGATGATACTTATGTTGTGGACCCTCAGCAGGATCCACCTGCAGCTGAAGATGTTGTTCCAGTAGTCTAGACCAGTTTAGTCTAGGCAGTCTTTTCTATATCATTTTGTCTCACATTCTGAGTTGTATTTTGAGATGTAGAGATGTATAGACTCTTAGACTTATTGTATTATGAGTTGACATTCTGATGTTATGTTATCCTAGACACTTAGACTTATTTCATCTATGCTATGGTTCTCTTGAGTCTGTCTTTCGTTCTTCTACCCTAGATGTGATTGAGATGTATATTGTTATGTCACCTCCATTCGGAGAGTATAAACTGTACAGGTACCTTTATACTGTTAGATGATTTACCTAGGACAGTGTTCTACCGCCGACACTGCGGCGTAGGCTGGACGTACCCACTTCTCGTGCCCTTACTCTAGGGTGCGGGTCGTGACAGGTAAAGACCATTATGTCTTAAATTTAGGTTACATTGACATGATTTTCAGAGATAAAAAATAAATATATGAAAATAAAACCTAAAATATTATATTTGATACTAAATTATAAGATATTTTAATATTCTCATTTGATAGATTACTACATATTTTTGTATTCTCATCAGATAAATTATGAAATATTTTTATATTCTCATTTGATAAATTATAAGATAGTTTTTGTCCCCAAATATAATCTTTTATGTTTTATTTTTATATATATTTTTATTTATATTATGTCATTCTAATCTAAATTTAACTCGATAGAATTTTAAATTGTTACCAATTTTCTAACTTTTATCTTGAATCTATTTTTCAAAGTTATGATATTTTAAATTATTAGCATGCTTTTTAATTTTTAATTAAAATTATTGTTACATCTTTTATACTCATTTTTTTAATTTAAATTAATTTTCAAACTTATGTCTAAGATATTTTTTTTCTAATATTAGATTTAAAAACATATCTAAGAACTTACCTGTAAAGATATTTTAAATTTTATTTACAAAATTATCTACGATTTCAAATTACATCTAAGATTTGAGAAAAAAAATATTTAAGATTTTAAATTATTTTTTTTAACTTATCTCTAAGATATTTTTCTAATATTAGATTTTAACAAATATCTAAGATTTTTTAAACATATCTTTAATATGTTTTTTTCTAATATTAAATTTAAACAAATATCTAAAATTTGAAAAAAACAAAAAACAAAAAAGAAGAAGATAAAATTGTATATAAGGAGATGAGAAAATCAACTTCTCACGTCACATATTACAAAAAAATAAAAATAAAAATTGGACGCCATCTAAGATGGCACCGGAAAAAAAATTGTATGTCATCTAAGATAGCGCCGGATCCTAGAATGGTAGTGGATGCCATCTAAGATAGCGCCAAAAATTCTTCTCCAATGCAAATGTAGAATAAAATATGAAGTTGACATGGCAATGACATGGCAAGGAGAATGTGAAGTTGGTTGTCTAGATCTAGACAATGCACTTCACAATGACTTTGTCTCCACATCATCAATTATGAATAGAAATATTTATAAAAAAGTTAAGAAGTGGAGGAGTTGCCTTGGAAGTTGGAAAAAATACTTTTTATTGTCTCCTCAATACTTTTGCATTTGAGAGAGTTTTTCTATCTTATTATCTTTTGAGATATAGTTTTGCTACATAAACAAGACATTGTCTTGTGGCTCATGCCACATAGGAGCCACCTAAGACCCACAACACCTAACAAGACAATAGGGTTGGAGAAAGGAATCAAGCAGAGGTGGCGCTGCCTCACATAGCTTTCTACTCAAGAAAAGTTGGTAAGAAGGGCCATGACATGGAGTGAGAAAGTGGCCAAGCCTCATCATTACAACCTAAAAGCTTTATAGAGCAATCTATATATGCACCCAAAAAAAGAGTAAGTTAAAAAAAAAAAGAGAATAAATGGGAACTCAACCCTTCCAAGGGTGATCCAGATGCTAACTTCCTTGAAGGAGAACACCCTCTGAAAGCACACACAAGATATAGCAAACGAGCAGTACTTGGCGAGAGAGTAGCGTGAGCAGCACTTCTGCTCTTCGCACTTTTATTTCCTTCTTCCATGGAATGGAATGCAACAGATGAAAGCTAAGACTGATTCAAAGGTATGAGTCACGCAAATTTTATTTTAGCATTATTTCTTTTTCATTTTTTTGTTAAGGGTTCACCACTTGGTTTGGGTAGATGGAGATCTATTAACAAAGACATTCAGGAAGTGCATTGAATATGGATAGCCTGTTATCATGCATGCACTACATGTTAGACTTGGCCTTGTTTGGTACACTATAATGTAATTGTAATCGTAATGTAATCAAATATGAGTTGTCATTCTCTTCTTATGGAATCATTTTCGCAGATCATGAGTGAAATTAGGATCTTATGTCATTTATATTAGAAAGCTTAGTTATGTTGTTTAAATATTAAGTTATTTGGATTGGGTAAAGTTTATATTTATCTAGATTTGTACTTATCTAAACTAGTATATATGCACTTGTTTTGCACGTATTTTAATTGTCTTTTAATTAACTTTTTTTTTTGTATTTGGGAAGAGCAAAATGCCCCAGAAGACTAAACTACATTTTTCTTAAAAAAAAAAATTATACATAATTACCTAGCTACTCTCACTAAATTTAATGATCAATTTTAATTAATAAAGTTAGGTAAAGGCATATTTGGAAGAAAAAATTTATAGTGAAACCGACCTTTCATATTATATAGTAGCATAGATGATCAATTTTAATTAGTAAATTCATGCTAAACCAGACCTTTCATATTATATAGTAGCATAGATATGCTAAAGCCGACCTTTCTAATTATACGAAACCAAATTAAATTGCATCTTTATTGTGGTTTTGGTTTCTCTTTCATTTAACAAATTGGAATGACAATTGTGTTGAATTGCACATGAAGAAAGATGTTAATTAACTCACCAAAGGTTTTACGTAAATATAAGTGGCAGAGAATAAGGAAAACATGGAAAGAAAATTCCGGCAGTTTCATTAGCAAAACGAAGATTTGACATACCTTTTTATTGAAATCAGGTTTTTCAATAAAAAATAAAAATAATCTTTTAGAAAGTACTTTGTAAAGTACGCCAAAATACAGTAGTTTCCCGAATTTCATTCCAAAATGTGATTCCTACTACCGAAATTGTGTTTTGCAAATACGACTTGATGCATGTCCAAAGATAGTGTGGTCGCATTGCCCAAACGTGAGTATATCCAATGAAATCCTGTTTTCAGAAGGTGGCCTTAGCGACTACCCAGTCTTGGAAATATTTTTTAAAACTGCCAGTACATAGAATATTAATATCAATATAATCTTATTTTCAAAATTCCATATGTTGTTTAATCAAAAAAATCTATAAGTTGTGCAGTGATGAAATTATTGTTGGATTGTATCTCGTTTTCGGTTGAGCGCTCAAATGGGGGGTGACAATGAAGTTGGTAATTTAGTCCCACATCGGTTAGGAGGTGGGATCATATGGTGTAAATAATTGGGATTGGTTCAGGCCTTACATAAGAATTCTCTTTTAAGGCATATGGACCCAATTCAATATCGCACCTCATGGGCCAACTCCGGTTCGGGTCACACCGCGTTCCCAACAAGTGGTATCAGAGCGAGGTTCGTTCTGATCTGATACCCAACGTGGTATCAGAGCCCATGGTTATGGGGCTGGTTTGGACGTGGAGTAGGAGCATCAATCGGATTATACGGGCTCTTCTCAAGGTGGAGTAGGAAAATCAACTACACGAATTGGCTTCAAAAGTGGATTTGACGAGCCCAAGGTGGAGCAAGACGTTGTGGTTGGCACACAATGGTGGTGTGGATGAACATGTCGGTTTGGTTCTGTGGTCGAACGGATCGAGATGACAATATGTTATATCTCTTAGGTGCTCGGTTGGCGAGAACGAGCAAAGGTAGCCGAAGTGTGCTAAGGTTGTTCGGTTAGAGGGAACGAGTAAAGGTAGCCGGAGTGTGCTAAGGGTGTTCGGCTAGCGGGAACGAACACATGGTAGCCGGATATGCTAGGTTGCTCGGTCAGTGGAAACGAGCTAAGGTGGAGATTGTTGGATTGTATCTCGTTTCCGGTTGAGCGCACAAATGGGGGGTGACAATGAAGTTGGTAATTTAGTCCCACATCGGTTAAGAGGTGGGATCATGTGGTGTAGATAATTGGGATTGGTTCAGGTCTTACATGAGAATTCTCTTTTAAGACATATGGGCTCAATTCAATAGCCCACCTCATGGGCCAACTCCGATTCGGATCACTCCGCGTTCCCAACAATTATTGGTGTTCTTCTATGTTTTGCTCTTTGCTTGAATTTTGAACACTTAAAAAAGCAAGATGCACTCAACACGTAGACACAACGTTAGACTATATACTTTTGTGGAATTGGGACTAAGAAGATTCTCCTAGTCATACGCCACATCATAATTGTAGCAACAAGCATTCCTATATTCGCATAGTTCTAACGAACTCAAGTCACCCTTGTGATTATCGAGGAGAGGCATAAGATTCTTATTGGATGGAAGAAACCACGGGGACATATTATTCGTTCCATTTATAAAAATGGTGGGCACAGATCCCCAAAGGCATGCAACGCTGCGTGGAGTTGGCCCATGAGTTGCGATATATATTGAATTTGGCTCATATGTCTTAAAAGAACCTTACGTCGTTTCCTAACCGAATAACCTTAGCACCCCTGGTACTTTTTTTGTTCGTTCCCGCCAGCCGAACAACCATTGCACTCCCTAATTAGCACCCTTGCTACAACACCATCTGACTCGAACCAATTAGAGTCGTTTATACGCATGAACGTTCAGTACCATTTGTCTAATACCACTTGTTGGAAATGCGGTGTGACCGGAACCGGGGTTGGCCCATGAGATGCGGTATTGAATTGGGCTCATATGCCTTAAAAAAGAATTCTCATGTAAGGCCGGAATCAATTACAATTATCTACACCTATGATCCCACCTCCGACATGATGTGGGACTAAATAACATACGTTGAATTTGCATTGCTTCCATTGTACCTTTCAATTGACGACAAGTACTTTCTCACAGCTCATTTAAAACAAATATAAATTTGTGTGTTCTATAGTTAAATTATTTAGGCATCTAAGTTATCGAAACAATCATGATTCAATAATTTAATGATTGGACTTTGGGAGCAAACTTACTTCTTTATGATAGGATGGAGAAATCCCTTATAAGCAAGCTCAAAGATACACATTGTATGTTTCTTAAATCAGTGTCAATTTCATACTTTTCGGTGGTCTTCCCCAATTATACAAGGGTCTGCGCAAAGATATTAGTCTTAATCACACTGAAACGGTATTTGAATATACTTGTCCTTGTACTTTAAATTGAGCTATCGTAGAATCATGTATCAAATATTACATTATATGATAATTATTTCAGGCATATTTGAGGTCAGACTAGTGATGCCAAAGAGATGGGAAAGAAAGGGAACTGGTTCACTGTTGTTCTAAGAAAGGCCTTCACTTCCTCCTCCAAAGATGCTCCAGTTAATGTAAGTTTGTTGTTGCATAGCCTGGGTAAGAATGACGTGAAGTTATGTACAAATTTGTCTAGTTGCCAAACACGCATTAAGCTTATGTTCGCTACTTATACCCAAAAAAAAGTTCGCTGGTTACTCATATGAAGGTTTTGATGCCCTACCTTAGCAAAATACTTGGATTCCGTGAGGCTTGTTGCTTAGGTTACTTTAGACATAGTCAAGGATTATATTGCTGTATTGTACTTCAATGCTTCATTACCTTTAGATCTTTAATTTAGTACCATATTTTTTTTCCTCGTATCTGTTGGTCCGTAACCTCTGAACACAGAAGAATAATATTGTTTTCGATCAAAAGAAAAACATGTAAGGACTGAAGTAAATCGTATAAACCTGCAAACGCACAATAACACAGCACAAATAGCACAATTGTGAACACAATGACTTTTACGCGGAAACCGAGTGAGGAAAAAATCACACGAAGATTAGAGCCCTACCTGGAATTGGAAAAACTCTACTATTGGAATAAATGAATCCACCGATTCCCCCAACTTCTTCCATTTATTCACCAATGGATCACCACAACTCACAGATAATAGAAATTAATACAACTAAGAGAACAACAAAAATACCAAAATCAAAAATTCAAAATGACTAACTGATGTTGTCTCCCCTAACAATCTCCTCCGGAACAATCCACAAACTCTCCCCATATTTCTTCTTCCTTTTCTCAAGATTGCACCACCTCCTTGTGAAATTCTCACCCCTCTATATATGAAATTAGGTTAGGAAATCAAGTCATATACCCCTTACCAATCTTCCAATAATCATGACCGTTGGATCTGCTTAAAAATTCTCTCTCAAACCAAGTTCTGCTCAGCTTAGACCCACCAACATACTGCAAGTAAACCATCAATTTGTTGGTGGTATGCTTCGTGAGCACAAAATTCACCAAAAGCTTGCTGGACATATTTTCCACTGTATAGCATGTCGTCCTTACACCATCTTTATAACGGTAACACAAATACTAAAAAGCCTTCAATACTGACTCCAAAACTAGTCTCGTTTGCCGGCTTCGACTTTAGAGCTTCTCCGACACATGGATGACGCTTGTACTCCAGAGTGTTATCCACATAGGAAGGGAATCCAACCCAACAAATCTCCCCGTCTTGACTAGGTGGAGAATCTCACCATTCTTGTGATTTTTCTATATAATTGAAATTTCTCCCTCGACAGAATTTTTGGTACGCATATTTGCTCCATTGTCGTCCATGTCGACCTTCTCAAGCTTAGTGTCCTTTGCCTCCAAAATGTTATCTAATGATACCAAGTTGTAATATGCTTGGACATGCTATAGAATATTGGATTCTTACTAAAGTATATAGCACTCTAATTGTCGCATAACAAAATATGCTCCTACATGATTCCCATCGTCAGGATTTTTCCAGCCATAACAGCTCCTTGTATGCCTTTGTTCCTGCAATAAACTCAGATTCTATCGTAGATAAAGTCACACTTCTGTATTTGAGACTGCCAAGATACAATACCCCCTATAAACATCATCTCATAGCATTATGTTGATCTCCTAATGTCAACATACTTAGTCATATCAGTATTAAATACCCAACCAACTCCGACTTGTCACTTGTACAAAACCCTTCAAATAGAAGTGTCCTGGAGATATTGTTGTTGTAATTGATTGATAATTTTATTGATAGTCCTCTTGGCTTTATATAGCCTTACAGTCAATATTACAATGATGGAATATCTTGTGGCATATTCTGGCATACCAAATATGTCCGCAGGATATTCCAATATCATTTATGCTAATACAATCTACTAAATATGACATACTAAATATTCCAACACTCCCCCTCAAGATGGGCGAAAGATATTCACTAAGCCCATCTTGTCAGATCCTCTAATCATGCTCACAGAGGTAAGTCCCTTGGTTAGTCCGTCTGTTACCTGATCCCTGGTTGGAACGTGGCCAAGCTCCAGCAATCCGCTATCCAGCTTCTCTTTGATGAAGAACCTATCAACCTCAATGTGTTTGGTCCTGTCATATTGTACTAGATTGTTAGCAATACTAATAGTTGATTGGTTGTCACACCACAACTTCATCTTGGCTCCTTGATCCAGCTTTAGTTCTACCAGTATGTTCTTCAACCATAGCAGTTCTGCAATTCCCAGGGCCATAGCTCTGTACTCTGCTTCCGCTGTCGATCTGGCTACCACAGACTGTTTCTTACTCCTCCAGGAGACTATGTTTCCTCCTACGAATATGCAATATCCTGAGGTAGACCTTTTGTCATCGGCACAGCTAGCCCAGTCAGAACCACAGTAGCCTTCAATGCTCACGTGATTGTTCTTCTTGAATATCAGCCTCTTTCCGGGGGGTACCCTTCAAGTACCTCAGAATTTGGTACACTGTATCCATATGATCCTTTCATGGGTCGTGCATGTAGCAGCTCACCACACTCACTGCAAAGCAGATATCAGGTCGTGTGGATCAGATAGATCAACTTGTCCACCAGTCTCTGGTATCTGTCTCGATCAACTGGGTCTCCAGCCTCGGCCTCCAACTTGAACCTATGGTCTATTAGCGTTGTTGCAGGTTTGCACCCCAACATCTCTGTCTCTGTAAGAAGGTCCAGTGCATACTTCCTCTGAGAAAGAACAATCTCCACTGCGTCTCGAGCTATCTCTATCCCAAGGAAATAGCGAAAAAGACCAAGGTCCTTCACCTCAAATTCCCTGCCAAGCTTCCCCTTGAGTCGGGCGATCTCCTACTCATCATCTCATGTGATAATCATGTCGTCCACATACACCACAAGCATGGTGATGTGGTATCCACTCCGTCTGAAGAATATAGTATGATCTGCTGATATTCCATCCCTATCATCGTCCTCATGAATCTGTCAAACCATGGCCGAGGAGACTGCTTTAGTCCATAGAGGGACTTCTTTAACTTGCAGACCTTGCCCATTGTCTGGTTGGTGTCGTATCCTGGTGGTATCTCCATGTATACCTCCACCAGATCCCCATGAAGAAATGCATTCTTCACATCCAGTTGGTGTGGCTTCCATCCACCATTCGCTGTCAAAGAAATCAGGGTCCTGACAGTACTCATCTTTGTGACTGGTGCAAAGATCTCGTCATAGTCGATGCCGTATGTCTGACTGTATCCTTTTTCCACCAGTCAAGCTTTGTAGCGCTCAACCTGTCCATCTGGATTCTGCTTCACAGTAAAGACCCACTTGCATCCGACTGCATTCTTCCCCTCTGGCAGTCTCACCAGCTCCCAAGTGTGGTTCTTCTCAAGAGCTCCTAACTCCTCGAGCATTGCCGCTTTCCACTTTGGATTGTTCTTGGCAACTTGCCAATTGTTAGGTATAGTAATATTATCCAAAGATGCAATAAGTGCTCCATGAGAAGAGGAGATAACGTCATAAGAAACAAACTGAGCAAGGTCCTAAGTATATCTGTCCGGAGGATTTCCCGTATTGTTGTGAGTGGTCCTCCATACTTATAATAGTGTAGGAGGAGTAGGGAGAATGATATCACCTGAAGGTGATGGTGGTGGTATTGTAGGTGTCTCAAGAGTCGAGACGGACGCAGGCAAGCGACTTGACACTGTAGGTACTGGTCCTGCAGTTTGCTTCCTTCTTCTGCTATAGGTAAGTAACTCCCTCTGAGTCGTAGGCCTAACACCTCTCATATCCTTCCCCTTTCCTTTTTACTTTCCTGTTCCTCCTCAACCGTGCCTCCATGTCAAACTCCTAAATCGGTCACCACCGAGCTCTCCTTCTTCTCCCTCGCCTCATACTGGCAGTATTAGACGTGTGGTTTGAAGTTCCCTCCTGACGGTAGTATGGCTCATGCTTCCGGAAGTGGACATTCATACTTACAAACTTCTTCTTTTTCACTGGACTCCAGCACACTTACCCCTTTTGAGTTACCGAGTAGCCCACGAAGATGCACTACTGCTCTAGGATCAAGCTTTCTAACTGACTGCCTGTTGTCCTTCACAAAACATACACACCCAAACACCTTCAGCGGAAGTATCCCACTATTATTACCTTGCAATATTTTACATTGGGACTTCCATCCCAGGACCTTCGAAGGCATTCTGTTGATTAGTTGAGCTGCTGTCAATATTGCATGTCCCAACAGACTCTGTGGGACATTCATGTCGATCATCATGCTTCTAGTGACCTCTAAAAGGTGTATGTTCTTCCTTTCTGCTACGCTATTTTGTGCAGGTGTGTATGCACAGGTGGTCTGATGTTGTATCCCATGTGCTGATAAGTATTCTGCAAGTATTCTGTTTGTATACTCCGTTCCATTGTCAGACCTCAGTATCTTCACAATTGCCCCATACTGAGTCTGGATATGTTTGTGAAAATCCCGAAAATAAGTAGGTACATCACTCTTATTTTTCATCAAATATAACCAGGTGACACGAGAAGCACAATCAATGAAGGAAACAAAGTACTTATAACCATTCATAGTATTAATGGCATATGGACCCCAAACATCATAGTATACTACCTCAAAAATAGAAAAGCTCCTATGAACCGTGCTAATATATAAACTCCTAGTAAGTTTGCCTAACTCACATGTATCACATACTAGTTTCTCTCTACTTGATTTCATAAATATCTGGATCTAATTTACTTAAAGTGTCAAAGGAGGAATGTCCCAACCTCCTATGATGGAGTATCAAAGTATCCTCGGCCCTCATCTGCAGTCCTCCCATACCAGCCTTCTCTGTCATAGACATTAGTGCTAAGTCCAGTCCTTCTCGATCCAGGTACCACAGTCCCTTATGTCAAGTGCCAGTCCTAAGTCTTCGTCCCGTCTCTTTCTCCTGGAAGATCACCTTAGGGATATCAAAAGAAACAATACATTTAAGTCGAATGATTATAGAACTAATGGACAAAAAACTGACTGGAAAGGATAGAGCATGTAAAACATTGGATAATTTTACTGAACCTGTACAATTAACAGTACCCTTACCGACCACTGGTTGGAAAGTGCCATCAGCTGTCTGAATGCTGTCTGCTGATGCTAGGTGAGTGTAGAAGGAGAACTCATTAGCATTCTCCATCACATGTCGAGATGCCCCAGAGTCGATAATCCAGTCTGACGATTTAAGGGAAGCAATGGATGCAAGAGCAAGTGAGTCGTCAGTACCTTTTGATGGATGGACATACATGGCGGCATTGCCTCCAGCGAAGAATGAGGTGGACACCTCCTCAGTCGCGCTCCTCCTGTCTCCATCATTTGACGCTCGCTGCTTTCTCCTGAGCATCTCCAGCATGTCTACCAGTGCCTGATCCTCTTCAGTAAAGGTGCCGTCAGCTCCTCCATCTCTTTCTGCTACCAACAGGTTAGCCCGTTAACCTTCTCGACCGCCTCGTCGAGCCCCACGACCACAGCCACGTCCTCCAAAATGTCCTTATCCACCGAATTGTTCCCGTCCACCACCTGAATCTCACTCCTTAGGTGGTTTGGTGCAAGCATACCGATGGTGGCCCATCTCCCCGCAGTTGTAGCACTGTTGGTTGTGCTGCCAAGCCTCTCCCTTAGGTCCTGTGTCGTCCGAGCTGGTGGCCGTCAGTGCTGACTTTGCTAAGAATTCCACGGTTAAGCAAAATTTGAAGGAATACATAGTCGTCGACATGAAACTCAAAGGTCTATGATGCTGATCAATCCAATGCCTCTGACGATCTTGTGCAACTTGCAAGTGCTCTCTGATCTGCCTGACCTTGTCCACTATCTATGTGATCAGCCAAGGTCCAAGCATATCTCTCCCCTACATCATCCCAAGCCAACAAATATTTGCACTCCCTATCATATGCCTCGAACGGTGTCATTTTAATACTCGTCTGGAAGCTGTTATTATAGAAAAACTCCACTTGATTCAGGTAATCCTCCCACGAACCGCCAGAGTCGAGGGTACCGATCTAAGCGTATCCTCTAATTTCTAAATTGTGGACTATCCATATGTTTGCAGATGGTAAGCTGAACTGAAACTCAATCTGGTGCCTAGGCTCAGATATAAGATTTGGCCATACAAACCCAGTGGGGTCAACCCTAAGTAACAAGTACAACAAAGAAAGCACAAAAAGAGGTTGAAAGTCGAAATAAATCCACAACTACTATCTAACAAATCATATGAAAAAACATGTACAGAAGAGTCGATACGATACCAACACAAGATCTCAAATGGACCAGAAAGTAAACTATCTATTGCATCGAATAATAAACAAAGCAATCCAACATCATATCACGACCAAACATGACCTACGACCGACAATCATTAGCTACCTAGGTTGTACTAATTGCTAATAAGAATCACGTAGGGCACATGCACTACAGTCACCAAGGCTAGCCAAGCTACGTAGAAATGCGAAATAACATGTGCAGCGGACCATTATGTCAATTACAGAAAATCATGTAAATCTAACGAATATGAGTCAGAACATGACACCACACATGGCTACCAAGTCTCTGGTATAGCCAGTATAGTTGTATAGACCGCGTAAATCCTTTTCCACCATTGATCTATGTGATTAAGCTAGTTATTAATCCTAAAAGTCATGTATAGATTTTGAGTTGTGGAAACGAATAATCGATCATAATATGTCGTACCATGGTGAGTACTGTCAAGGATGTAGGATGGCAAGCGTCCATCAATCACGTCATATATGCACTCGTATATATCATCAAAAAATATGATACACTAGAGGACATCGGGTCGACCACTAGGCTATATGGCATACATGAGATAACACGTTTGTCAGAATGCTAATAGTTTATATATGTACGCCCATGAGCCTGGAACTATATACTAGCTATCTAGTTTGATTCGCACACAAATAAGCCTCTAAGTGGCATTTCCTTGCATGAGTGTTATACTGATGCGGGCCCACTTTTTAGGCCTTTCAGTTATTTAGGCATAAAGGGGTATTGTGGTCTTTCACCACAATAACCCTCTTAGGGTTTTGTTTCTCCTTTCTATTTATAGCTAGGGCTAGCCGTCATTAGTTTTCATGCTTGTATTGAGAAGAAACTCTCAAGCGTCATTCAGAAGGATTTAGACTTTGTCCGTCCATCAAAGTTGGGAGTTTGTTCTTTTCTCTAATAAAGATCGTTATTTTCCTTCTGTTTCTATTTTTCTATAAATTATTTGTGAATCGATCTGGTCGATTCACATCAATTGGTATCAGAGCTTTCTACGAGCCATGGCCGATGGGACGAGAAACACGATCGACGAGAAGATCCGAGGTCTTCGGGAGGACTTCACCGCCGAGATCGAGAGCTTGAAGAAATCCATGGAGGTCCTCGCGAAGGATCAAACGTCCACGAACCTAGAGATCCGCACGGAGATGCGTGATATGCGGAAGGAGACGTCGACGATCATGATGCTTTTGCAAAACATCTCGAACAAGATCAATGGCGGCGAAGCGGAGGCGGCGACAACCCAAACCCTAGGCGACCAACTAGGGTTTGTTCAAACGGAGGGGGAAAACGACCGAAGATCACGGAGGACCGGCCGACGGGCGATGGCCCGCACCCGCCGTCACCACCGCGCCGCCGGGCGGGGCCCTGGCGGCCGGCGAGCAGCACCGGACGGCGGCCGAAGGTCGCGGGGGCTTCGCCGCCGACCGCGCGAGCCCGGGCGGGGCCGCTGCGTTGGGGGCGGTCGCTGGCCGGCCGCCGACCGCCACCCCTGGCCGGTCGGTGCCAGAGGAGCCGCCGGCGAGCGGCCGTGGCCGGACGCCGACGACCCGTACGGTCCCGGCGGATCGGCTCCACATTCGGGAGAAGCCCTAGGGCTTGGGCCCCCCTAGGGGGGTCGGACGATGACAGCGAACTACGGAGATCGGTTCGCGGGTCCGGGAAGGGGCTTGGCGGGAGTTCCGGCTTGGACGGGAGGAGCGGAACCGCCAGGAGGAGCGAGGCAAGCCGGAGGCAGCAATTTCTTTGGAGAAACGGCGGATCCCGCCAACTTCCAGAGAGGGGATCTACCCCCACGACGACCACCACGGAGAAAGAGGAGGAGGCGGAGGATCCGACGGAGGAAGAGGCCGCTATAGCAACATACGCAGTTCCCAGATTTCCACCTTGAGGACAAGGTGGCTCTTTTAGGGGGCGGTATTGATGCGGGCCCACTTTTTAGGCCTTTCAGTTATTTAGGCATAAAGGGGTATTGTGGTCTTTCACCACAATAACCCTCTTAGGGTTTTGTTTCTCCTTTCTATTTATAGCAAGGGCTAGCCGTCATTAGTTTTCATGCTTGTGTTGAGAAGAAACTCTCAAGCGTCATTCAGAAGGGTTTAGACTTTGTCCGTCCATCAAAGTTGGGAGTTTGTTCTTTTCTCTAATAAAGATCGTTATTTTCCTTCTGTTTCTATTTTTCTATAAATTATTTGTGAATCGATCTGGTCGATTCACATCATATACCGCCGACATATTGCCATGACAAGGAAAACCTTAGCCTAGGGTTGTTCGAGTACCAAATGCAATTATTTTTTATTCAAAGGAAGCAAGCAAAAGTAGACTTCCCTAACTCTAGTCTATGAGGATAGTAAACATTCACTACCATGCTAAGATACCGTATGAGGGATCAGGTTGTCCGAGTCATGAACATGAAAAACGATCGAGCTACCATGATACATAATTTACGATATCACATGGTATGTACGAGCATAGTAAAACAAATATCACTAGAATAGGCTATTACGCGCCTAAGAACCAAGCAGGCCAATGGCAACACATGCCAAAACTAGAACAAGATATCGGACCAAAACGGTTGGGCTTGAGTGAGTGCACATGTATTGAGATCAAGTCATGTAAGAAGGATACACGCATGTTGTGTCTAAGTATACGTCGTACGAATGGGTAGACGTAACCGAAAAAATTTCACATGCCATTTCGATCGAGGATCTATATTCCCATCGAAACTAAAATATAAGAATACATGCTACTCATCCAACCAAGTAAAAAAGAAATTTTGATCAATGAAATGTATCACATATAATAAGATGATAATATACTTAGAGATCTAGATGAGGAGAGACCGAATTGATAGACAAATTCGAGTGCTGATTTTACACACTATCCTGTTCTAGCGGCATACTACCGATATGCTGTCTGGCTTGATAGTGTACAAATTTTAACAGTTTTGCTTGATTCAAATTTCTAATTCATAATCGTTTCTCGATCAATTTTGATTCTTCAAATTGCACAATACTTTATACTGAAAATGTGAGGTGTGCAAACATGTTTCTTGTCAAGAAAATATATTTACACTAAATTACGTTAATTTATCCCAAATCTAAAATATATGATATCGTGTCAGGAAATTAGTGTTGTGGTTGTGGGTGGGTGTGTTCCCTAGCATGCAGCGGTCTTACGGGCTATGTGTGAATGTTTTTGACAGCAAGTGAATACAGGAAAACAAAAAGTTCAAATAAATACCCAATCCACACATTTATGACAAGAACCACATTGAATTTGAGATAAATGACATTTAATAAAACCTCTAAGTGAATCTGCCTTAGTGGTTATAATAAATAATGGAACAAGTCAAGGAATCACAAAAAGTGACTCGGGAAGAAGGTCAAACCAAATCAAAACCCTAACTAGGTCTTGTATTCACCACCTGGCCGGGTATGGTATCGTATGCCTATCTCCATCTTTAGCACCATAAGAAGGAGGAGAAGAGTGGAGGGACAGTATAATTGTGTATCGTGAGTGTTGCAATTGAATGAGGGAGAAAAAGTCTACAAGTGAGTGAAAAGTGAGGGAGAGTATAGCTGGTATGGGGATCCCATGAATGGGTGCCAAGTGCCCCAATCTATGCCCTTACCTATCATGGCCCTCCAAAGAAGCACATCTAACTAATGTGTATAGGGAAGAGCCATGTCAGCACTACTGACTGAGCGAGTGCATCCAGAGCGATATACTGCTAGTATACCAATGGCACTATTTTTTTCTCAATAATGAGCCAGGGCTTAGTTTAGGGTTATTCAATCTATGCACGGGTCCTATGTCGGATCTTTGGCATTGCTAGGGCCTTTTAGTGGTCTAGGATAGTCTCGATATGAGTTAGTTATCCAAAAAAATTCATGAAAACATGCTTCGTTACATAAGTCGATTGCCAATTTAAGTTATCATCGTTTTATCCTATGAGCGATACGTCCATATGATATCAAACACATTAATCAAGAAAACCATGAAAAGAAGATCAAACATGAAATTCGGCTAGTAATACTTGTTCGTATCTAGTATGGCTACATGTGGCACGCGAGTACTTAATAAGGTATTAGTATTAAACTCGAAACTAAAGAACACATGATACACACACGGATGTTCGTATGAAAATACGGATATCGAAAAATAGGGCTTACATCCTCAATTTAGTTAATAGCACGTACTCATTAGCTGAGTATCTCCATGATGGTCGACGCTCTCTAGTACCCCTCCTCAATAAAGTTTTTGTGTTAGTTGTTCAACATCAGTAGTCTCATCTTCTTTAGTAGTCTTATCTACATGCTCATCCTCCTAAAGATTTCTCTTATCATCCTCGGGGCTGATGATCAAGGTCAGGACCATCTTCATATATTACCTCCATTTGGTTTGACACCTCTGTAGTGACACCGGTAACTGGTTGAAAATGAAGTGACTCAAACTTAGGTAAATCCTCAGCCTCATTAAGCATCTTAGATTCTTGAATTTTAGTCACTTGATGAACCTTGATGAACACCACGTCTCGGTTTATGTAGAGCTTATTTTCCCATTATGTCGTAGAGTGTGTAGCCTAACTCATCCTGTCGTTAATTGACAAAGATGCATTTCCTCTTCTCTGCATCAAGTTTGGGCCTTCCATTGTTTGATACATGCACGAAGGCCCTGGATCCAAAAACTCGTAGGTGACTGTATGATAATTCTGTGACACTCCACGATTACCTATCATGTAAGTAGCAAACTATGTCCTATCATGAGACAGGTGCACTGAGGCCCTCGAATCCACCCGCCAACTGTTATCATCGTAGGCGAGGTTCATAGTCAACTTATCACCTACAATGATAATATCACCTCCATGCATTGAAGCTGTTGTTGTAGTGTTCTCTCTTTGCTTCCTCTTGTCGTCCTTCTTCTCTCTCTTCCACGTAAACTAATTCTTTTTAATGTGATCCTTCATACCATAATAATAGTACTCAGAGTCTTCGGACCAACCCTATGACTTTCCTCTGTTCTTGTCTTTGCCGCCTAGAACCCTACTTTTGCTGCTCCCACGACTCTTTGATACTTACGCCTTATACCGTGAAGAAGATGTGGCCAAAGATTTTTTTTTTGCATCTCCTTATTCAACAACACCCTCTTAGAGGACTCCAGATTCTCGATATCTTCAGCAGCAGAAGTGATCATAGACATTCGTATGGTTTTCCATGCGCCTGACAAAAGTATGCAACAACCAATGCCTTTGAATACCGTCATCAAATTCGACCCCTATTGCTGACAGATGATTAACCATACCCTGGAACATATTCGCATGATCCGTTACTGGTGTATTGTCCTTATACCTAAGACTCATCATTTGTTATATTAGAAACAACTTGTTGATACCAATCTTCTTGGCATATAAAAGACTCAAGCTTATTCCAAAACTTCTTGGCATGATCAATGTTCGCAAATGTGATTGTAAATAGCTTCATCTACAAACTATCTGATATAACCACATGTATGTTTATGCTCGAATGATCAATCTTCCTACGATTTATCACTGGCATTCTCACAAGCAAATACCGGTAGATGTAACTTCTATAACGAAAAGTAGGTCCTTCATTTTTTCCCACAATTAATGATAATTTGTGTTGTGCAGATTAAACATACGAATTGGTTTCATGTCTATCTTTCCTACTCGATCAATCGATCAAACACATGACACCCTCCAACCATACTCTATATTACCACTCTGTTGGGAATTGGAGCCTCTGAATGCAACAAAATAATACAGTTATCGATTGGAAGGAAGACCTGTAAGAATTGAACTAAATCGTAGAAACCTGCAAACACACAATACAACAACACAAACTACACAATCACAGGCACAACAAATTTTATGTAGAAAACCCAGTAAGGAAAAAATCACGGGAGGAACGAAATCCAACCTAAAAAACTAAACTACTTGATAAAGGAATACACGGACTCTTCCAACTTTTCCTACCGATCCACCAATGGATCATTATAACTCATAAAAAATGGAATTTAATAGAATTGAGAGTACAACGAAAATAAAACTTGAAGACAATATAATAGGGTCGCACGGATTGATCGCCTCTCAAACGATCCACAAACTCTCCCGGTTTCTTCTTCCTCTTCTCGAGGTTCTACAATCTCCTTGTGAAATTCTCATACCACTTATATGCAATTAGGTCAGAAAATTAAGTCATAACACTTCCCAATTAGCAATGGTTCAAACCGTTGGATCTTATCAAAAACTCAATCTCAAACCCAATTTTCGCTCATCCTAGACCCAGCAGTATACCACTGGTATGTTGACGGTATGTCTAGTGAGCACAAATTCATCAAAATTTTGCTAAATATATCCACTTTGTTGTCATGCTACCGGTATACTGCATGTCGTCAGTATACCGGTGCCACTGATACTCCTCAAAAAAAATCTCTGATACTAACTCCAAACTGATTTATGTTTGTCATTTTCGACTTCCCGAGCTTCTCCAATATGTGGATGGAGCTTATCTATGCCCATGGTGTCCCACATAGGAGGGAACCCAACCCAACACTATCAAACACATTTCAAATTCACATTTCCTCGTATCAACCACCTTAAATGATGAATATTCTTATTCAAGTTTCATAGGGAAGTGGACGGCACTAAAACCAACGTATTTTCATCATATGCTGATTTCTCATTTTTGTCCAATGGTGGCTAAAGTGGTGATATTGATTGCAGAATTCAGAGAAGAATGTAAAGGAGAAGAAAAAGTGGGGTTTAGGGAGATCAAAACATGGAGAGATCAATTCTTCCTTCATCCCACTCTACAGAGAACCAAGCAGCATTGAGAAAATCTTGGGCGATGCTGAAAAGGAGAAGCAACACAAATTATACAACGAGAACCCTAAGAAGATTGAACACATTAGAGCACATCATCAAGAGACAAACTTCAGATCACATCATCAAGAGACACATTACCAAGCAAATCCCCAAGAGTCCCTCAGGAATGTTCAGCAATTCAGAGCATCTACACTGAAACCATATGTCGCACGAAATAAACGAGCCATCAGCCAAAATTTTACTCAAATTTCAGCAATCAGAATCCAAGCAGCTTACCGAGGTTACATGGTAAGGCATCTAGTTTCATGACCCACTTTTCGAAGTTAAATATGGAAGGAAGATAAACCTTTACTTTCCTTCTACAAAATTGAATCTAGAAAAAAATTCTGTCAGATAAAATAAATGAGCCACTTAACTTTCTTCTGCAATGTACTAGTAGAATTAGTGTAATCTTAAGAATGTTAAAGAACATTGTCTTACTCATATACCATCTATACTTCATAAGCAAGTAGACTCTCAATGATCTAGCAAGCTAGTGCTCGTCTCCACAGTAGACATATAATATAATGTTTTCCTATTAGAACACTTCTGATTAGAATATTCAATCTAAGCTATGGTCGAGCCTCCTATCTTTTGTACAAATGCCATACAAATGCAGCATCAAAGTTCCTGAAAATTTTCTATAAGAGTCTTACTCATGGTTTCATGCATGCACATCAGTTCTAGTAAAACAGAGAAGGCTTTCCTGTATGTTTTATCGCAAAATTAGTTGCTGAAAATCAATATGAAATCAATCATGGATGGAGTTTCTGCATAAGAAAAATCATATAATGTAACTCTCACCTGTCTTCTTTTTTCTCAAGTAAAAATATTGAGGACGTATTATTAATCTTAATTAGATATAAATGTTTCAGAGATGCATAAATGACTCCATTGTAGTGTAAATCTTCACTCGGTTGTTATTAGATACTTTGATGAGATGATGCAGGCTAGGAAGAGCTATCGAGCACTGAAGGGTCTTGTAAGACTTCAAAGGGTAATGAGAGGCCAGAATGTGAAGCGGCAGACCACGAACACTATGAGATGCATGCAGCTCCTGGTGAAAGTCCAATCACAAGTACGTGCAAGGAGGTTGCAGATGATGGAGAGCCGAAATCTTCAGCAGAGCTTGACTCCACGAAGGAGCGAAATGGATATGGAAAACAACTTCAACAAATGGAGTTTAACACCTCAAGTAAGAAAATCCTACCTTCTCTCTCTCTCTCTCTCTCTCTCTCTCTCTCTCTCTCTCTATATATATATATATATATATATATATATATATATATATATATATATATATATATATATATATTTTGAAACCAGGTAAATTGTTTCTGGAATCGCTTCCACTGTGATTCGAACTCCTGACCACTTGGGCCGCATGCATCTCTCTTAACCACCAGACCAGAGGTTATCTGCTATATGTGTGTGTGTGTGTGTGTGTGTGTGTGTATTTTTATTTTTATTTTTGGAAACAGGGTAAATTTTATTCCAAAATCAACTCAACCCATACAGCTTACAGTACATCCCATGAACCTCTCACCCTACTAGGATGACATAGCATTTACATCAAACTCAATATTGTAAAGTATGCCTATTGGGGGAGTGGAGAGCCCCTCGAAAATACGTCGATTCCGTTTTCTCCACACATGCCAGACAGAGGCAGCTAGTCGCAATCTGGCGGTCTTGAACCATACATGCCCCTACCTCTCTGGCCACGAATCTCCGTGATGATGTCTCGTAAATCTCTGCCTGTGTCACAGCAACCCAACGACCTGCGACACTGTTCAGACCAGATATACCAGGACACATTACACTCAAAGAACAAATGTCTCATAGATTCATTTCCTGCTTCACACAACATACACTTGGGATTGGGGATGGGGATCCCAAACGTAATGAACCTATCTCTCGTCAGCAGTCGTCCCAACATCAACCGGTAGACGCATAATTGCATCTTGCGAGCCAGGCCCTTGCACCAAATGAAGTCATAATTCTCGCTCATAGGGTTCATTTGGCATACCAAGTTGTAGCAACTCTTGAATTGAAATTTTCCTGTAGCTCCAGGATTGACAGGCAGATCCCAAATCCATCTATCGGCTAGCTAACTCGGGTCAATGTATACCTCTCGAATAGCCACTCCAAGCTCTGTCGTGTGCCGGTATAGCTCTGGTCTCCATTCACCATTCCTGATAATATGCTGACACTTCATCCCTTTACCAGCCTTCCTGTGTAGCTGGTCATCCAGTATCTCTAGCAACGATTGACGCTCCACCCAAGGGTCCAGCCAGAGGTCAGTACCTGTTCCATCTCTCATAATCCGCCGAATAGAAGATTTGAGAACAGCTCTGTGTTGGAGAATACATCTGAAAGTCACCGAGTGGTTATTGTTGAGTGCACAGGTCCAGAAGTTGCCCTTCCTCACATACCGACTAGACATCCAGTCCGCCCATAACGACCCGGCTTTGATGAACCTCCATGCCATCTTCAGCCCCGAGGACTCCCTGATTGCCAGGAGTGGTCTGAGCCCCTCCCTACCCTCCTCCCAAGGTCGGCAGAGTTGTCCCCAGGAGATCGCATGGATGCCCCCTCTCTAGATGAAGTTGGCACAAATGCTCTCCACCTTCCTGATAGTGGCCACCGGAACTAGGATAGACTGGAGCCAAAATAGTGCCAGGGCAGAGATGACTAACTTCACTATCTTAATGTGACCTCCAAAGGACAGGCCTGCTGCCTGCCATCCTTCTACCCTCCTCTGAGCATACTCCACCCGGCCCTGACAGTCCAGTTCCCTCGCATAGTTAACTGTCAGAGGCACCCCCAGGTATTTGACTGGCAGCTCCCCTTTTTCGATGCCTAGGATTGCCGCTCTTTCCTCCTTCAGCGTACAAGAGTAGAAATAGACTCAACTCTTTTCTCGGTTCAGTTGAAGCCCACAAAGCTTGTCAAACTCATCCATAGTCCCAGCTAGCGTGGTCAACCACTACCAAAATATGTCAAATTAGCGACGGCACAAAACGTCACTAAAGTGGTATAAAACGTCGCTAAATTCAAATTCCGACGTATTTAGCGACGCTTTATTTTTGTCGCGGAAATCCTAGTCGCTGATTGATAAGACGTCGCTAATTGTCGGACTTACCGACGTTTACTGACACGTATAAACGTCGGTAATATAGCGACATTTACCGTCGTAACGTCGATAATGTAGCGACGCTTGTAATGTCGGTAAACGTCGCTTAAACAGGTGACGTTTACCGACTCTGCGTTGCCAAATTTTACAAATGTAGCGATATTTATCGACGTCATATTGCGTCGGTAAACGTCGGTAAACGTTGCTAAATTTGGCAGAAAAAATAAAAAATAAATCACAGAATCTAAAAATTTTCACCGAATCACATTTTTTTTCCTGCAGTTTAAATAACAATAAATACATAATTTCTTTGAATGCCTAGGTTCGCCGACCTCTTCGGTGGAACACTCAACACCGATAAACAAATATCCAATTATATAGCACAACAAATAACCAAGTTTACACACCAAATAACCAAGTCTACAACCAAATAACCAAAGTCTACATGCCACAACCAACAAATATCCAAGTCTACACACAAACATCCAAGTCTACACAAACAAAGAATCAAACAAACACAAACACCATGCTGTCAGGAGGTAGTGACGCCGGCGGAGTCGACGACGATGAAGGCACACCCGGAGGACAATATTGCTCCCGTTGCTAGTCGCTGGTGGTAGATATCCATAGTAGATAATATCCTCGTACTGCTATCAGCTAACGAATTCAGCACCAATCTCAACCTCTCGCCCATGGACATCCGGTGCTGCTCCTGGATCCGTCGTAGCAGCTCGTCGCGGACAGACACATCTGGTGCTGCTACTGCACCAATCTCATCCTCGTACTGTTTATGACTGTGGTTGAACAACCTAGCATAACTAGTCAGATTTATTACTCTAATCTAGATAGCCAATTTGGGGTTTTGATGGCTACAACACTTGTATAAAGAATTAGAAAACTTACATAAGCTTTGGCAGCCATCTTCTTCGTCATCTCTGTCCATAAATCCGCTCTGAGTCAATCCTTTGCCTTGGAGCTCGAGTGGACATCCTTGAGTAGAGCTCGAGCGAGAGGTTCCTGACAGCATGGTGGTCTCCTTTGTCAAAGGATTCTTGCTCGTCCCACAACCAATCGAAATTTTTTTCATTTCTAATATCTTGAATATGAAACTCTGTTTCACATTTGGTTCTTATATACCAGAAGGTAGAGCCAAATGTGAAGCAGAGCTTCATATTCAAGAGATTAGAAATGGAAAAAAAAATTGATTGGTTGTGGGACGAGCACGAATACTTTAACAAAGGAGACCATCATGCTGTCAGAAACCTCTCACTCGAGCTCTATACGATGGAAGCCCACTTGAGCTCTGGGGCAAAATTTTGGCTCAGAGCAAGAATCTGTTGACGGAGCACATCCACCATGCTGTCAGAAAAAAATAGTAACGGTGAGAGACCCATCTGAGTAGGACGTATACTCTGATAATATCTCCTCCAACACTCAATCCCACTACTGATATCATTCTTGTAAAGGTGATCTCTCAGAG
This sequence comes from Iris pallida, assembly GCA_029216955.1. NCBI lineage: Eukaryota > Viridiplantae > Streptophyta > Magnoliopsida > Asparagales > Iridaceae > Iris > Iris pallida. The sequence continues at coordinate 79,700 of JANAVB010040516.1, read as the reverse complement.
TATACGTCCTACTCAGAGGGATCTCTCAGAGTATCCTCTCTGGTTGGTTGTCGAGCTATAGGATACAGTCTCTCCCGGCCGAGCCAACCCCACCGGTGAGAGAATCGAGCGAGAGAACCGGGCCGACCGGATAAACCTTGGGGGGGAGGGGGGCGGGGTGTGCCGGTATGCCGATAGGGGGGTGCGCCGGCCGGTCGCGAGGGGGGGTACTCCGATGGCGGGGGTGGGGTGTGCCGGCCGCCGGGGGGGTGCTCTGGTGGCGGGGGTGGGGGGTGGTGGAGAGAGAGAGAGGGGGGATACGCCGGTAGGGGGGTGCGCCGGCCGGTCGGGGGGGGGGGTTGTGCTCCGGTGGCGGGGGTGGGGTGTGCCGGCCAGCGGGGGGGTGCTCCAGTGGAGGGGGTGGGTTAGAGTTTACCTGGTCGGGGAGGAGCGGATCGTCGACGGGGGAGGGGGTCACCGGTGGGGAGCTGGAGACGGAAGGGAGCTGGAGACGGAGGCTAGCGTGTCGTCGAGGGGGAGCGGAGGGCCGGAGGGGGTCGCCGAGGGTCGCAGAGGGGGTCGTCGAGGGGGAGCCGAGGGGAGAGGGGGTCGCCGAGGGGTTGCCGAAGGGGGAGGAGGTCGCCGGAGGGGAGGAGATCGTCGGGGGGAGCGGTCACCGGAGACGAGAGGGAGAGGGGGAGAGAAACGAGAGCGCTCGGCGGGAGATTGAAATTTGGGAAATAAAATAAAATCGATCGGGTTCCCAGAACCCTAAATGAAAGTTTTTAGCGACGTCTAAGTGAGATGTCGCTAGACGTCGCTGTTCAGTAATAGGATAGTGACGAACATGATTAAATGTCGCCAAAACGTCGCTGAATAAAATACATCAGCGATGTTTTGCGACTACATAGCGATTTGTTCTTTCCAAACTATAATTATAGTCGCTAAACGTCGTTGATAGTGACGTTCAGCGACTGCATTTACATATGTTGCTAAATACACAAAACATAGCGACGTTTTTAACTGGCGTCGCTAATTTCGTCGCTAATTTGACATATTTTGGTAGTGAATCCCTCCCATAGATGGACGTAGGAAAACCAGGAGGTCATCCGCATATATGAGGTGTGAAACATGCGACATGATTTGCTTGTACAGAGGCACAACCTGCCTACTATGCACCGCCATATCCATCAGGCAAGAGAAGTACTCCATGACAAAAGTGAACAGATAAGGAGACAGGGGTCCCCTTGCCTCAGCCCTTCGTTGCTACGGAAGAACCCATATGGGATGTCCTGTATGAGAACTGAGAAAGTAGGGGTCGAGATGCACTCCCTAATCCTCGATAGCCATATCTCGTCGAACCCCATAGCAACCATTAAGTGACAGGAAGTCCCTGTTAACCATGTCATAAGCTTTCCTCAGGTCCAGCTTCACACACGCCTTCTCGCCCTCCGGTTTGTTGAACTCCCACACCATCTCATGAGCGAGCAGGCTATGCTCCGCGATCGATCTGTCCTTGATGAAAGTCGTCTGGTTCGGGGAGACCATGTCCTGCATAATCTCCTCCATGCACCAACACATAAGGTGAGTAATTATCTTATAAAGATAATTACAGCACGCAATAGAACGGAAGTCAGCCAGCGAAGTCGTCCCTTCTTTCTTCGGCACCAGGGTCAGGAATGTGTGGTTGAGCTCCTTCAGCAATTTTGCCTCCGTGAAGAATTTCTGTACTGCTTCAAGAACTGGTAGCTTCAACGAATCCCAGTGGCACTTGTAGAATCCACTGCTAAACCCATCCGGTCCTGGGGCCTTGTTAGGGTCCGCCTTCATGATAATAGCCTCCACCTTCTCTAGCCTGACCGGCGCAAGTAACTGGATGTTGCCATACGGCGTCACCATCTTTTTTGTAATGATATCCGAAAAAACAGACAGATAGTCAGCTTGAAAATATAACTCTTAATAGTACCTGACAGCCTCACCCTAAATCGCAGTAGGGTCGCCAACCAGCTTGCCCTCTCCATCAAGAAGACGGGAGATACTATTCCTGTGTTGTCTTGTGCGAATCACATTATAGAATAACTTGGAGCAGCGGTCCCCCTCCTTAAGTCAGGAGCATTTAGCGCGTTGTGCCGCACAAATTTCCTTCTGGAGTCGGAGAATGTTGACTTCCCCTATAAATTCATTTTTTGTGCCGCTAAGAGCCCATCCAGGATATCAGATTGCATGGAGTTCTGAGTAGCCCTGAGTTTAGCCTTATTGTCCTCCATAGATGGTCGGATAATGCTCTTCATCCAGCTCCAGATAGCCCTCTTAGTACGTTTGAGGATGTGCACCATGCAGAATTGAGTCGTTCCCTCCTGCTGATAGTGAAACCCCTCGGCCACTGCCTCCATATAGCCCTCGGACAAGTACCAGCTGTTGTTGTAGCGAAAAGGGCACGATTTCTAAGTGGGTCACTCAGTGAAGCCGACCCTGATCGGGGAGTGATCACTAGTCCCAGCAGCTAGGCCCTCTGCCACTGAATTTGGGAAGCAACAAAATGACTCACTATTACCCAGTGCCCTGTCAAGCTGGCAGGCAACTCTGTGGTGAACAGCTTTATTGTGCCAGGTCCAGATGTACCCTGCTCTCTCCAACTTCCTCAGGCCAGATTTTAGGATACATCTTTGAAATTCATAGAGGATCTGATCGGGAACAGGACGACCTCCCACCTTCTCTTGCCTGTGGAGGAGAGCATTGAAATCACCCAAAAGAAGCAAGGGGAGGTGCAGACTGTCCGCCAAAAGGCCCACCTGGGAGATATCCCTCCATAGGCCTTCCCTGCACCGTCTGTCGTTGTGACCATATACCGCTCCAAGTATGAATTGGAATCCTCTCCTGTTTGTGAAAGAGATCGCAATAAGCTGCTCTGGTTTCAGGGTCAGATCACCATCCCAGTTGTTGCTATTCTATCTGACCCAGATCCTTGCCATATCGCATATTGCCAGGTTGTGGAGTCAAACCTAACTGGGGGAGTCCGTCGCGCTAGCGTCATCTCTCCTTTAATCTTAATTTCCAGCAGCACAGAGATGTCACACTTTTCTCTGCGTAAGACCTCACTAATCTCTCTCCATCTCCCTAAAGAGCATGCACCTCTGACATTCCAGGCGATTACCGCCATTAATTATTAAGAGGGTGGGCCCCCTGAAATCCATCTGGACCAGTACCTGGGGATGGTACCACGTCCATCGCCGCCATGTCCTCCTCCAAGTCAGGTGTAGTAGTATGCTGACTCGCTGTTTGGGTGAGCATCAGGGCCCAAACAGGGTTGTCCATACAGAGCGACTCTCCGTAGCCAGGCATGCGACCTTCCTCCCGTGGGTGCCTGTCATGTAGTGGGCCAGCATGTCTCTTCCTACTATAAACTCTCTCATCGGACACACCACCTTCTCCCCGATGCTCTCTTCCTGATGTCGTCATGCCCCTGGTGACCATACTCCTCTGGGCGTTGAAAGTAACCATAACCCCATTGGGATGCTCCGGCTGCGGTAAGATAGTCAGACCCAATCCACTGGCGTCTTCCATCTGCCGGTCCCCCTACTGCAGGCCACCCTCTACCCTCTCTTCTACTCTAATAGTCTCTGCCGTCCGGGATGTTCCAGGGTCCACAGTTATCTCCAGGGGAGTCACAGTCTTCTGAACTCCATTCGGGCATGCACTAGAGAGGACTGAAATAAGCACAATGGGAACAATCAGGTGGTACCCATTCGTACTCAACTTTCTGAGTGAGAACCTCCCCAGATGGAACCTCATACTCCAGCAGACTCGGGAGCTCTCTACCGACACTGATCTCCACGAACATCAGAGCATACATCAGCCTCGACCGAAAGGCTGTAGCGTCGTCAGCCTTAATCAGTTTGCCTACCAAGCTGGCGAGCCTCATGAGCAGGGGGATGCTCCAATATCTGACTGGGAACTCCGAAAAACGGATCCAAACAGGGATTGCATTGAGGACATCCTTCTCACATCGCAACTCCGGAGTCCACTCTTTCAGAATAATCAGTCTCCCATCAAACGTCCAAGGCCCTCCATAGGTAATCCTGACGACGTCTTCCGCAAGTCCAAACTTGACATAGTAGAAGCTATTCTCCCTCGCAAAAACCTCCATGCTTCCTTTTGGCTGCCAAACACGTGCCGCATATGCCCGGATATGCCCATAGAAGGGCTTGTTCCCCAGTACGTATAAGACCAACGTGTTTTTCCAGAAAGCTGTCACCTCCACTATCTCATCTGCAGGGAAAGAGGCTCAAAAGCTACTCCCTACCTTCTTTGGCGGCACATACTCCACTGACAATGGGCATTTGGGTCCTACTGGCTTGCATATGTCTGCCCAAGACTTCCCCAGAGGGCGAGTAGACGTCCCCGGAGACCATGGGGCGTCACTAGGGGGAGGGGACCCTAGTCCCTGGCCCCCCATGTCAGAAGCACTCCTTTTCCCTTTATCCGCCGTCGTCGCCGTGGGTCTCCACCCCGGCGTCTTACCACCAGCACTATTTCTCGACTGTGGAGGGCCACCTAGGCCATGAAATGTCTTCCTCGTCCCTGAACCTGCTCCCGCCCTCTTGTCGGGGGTGTAACGCGCCTTTGGGTGCATCTGTCCACTACTCATTTCTTGACGTGAAACGCCATCCTTGCCCACACTCCTACCACCGCGACGTCTCGTAACCGTCGTCCATCCACCATTCTTCATCTGTCCACCCGGAGATCCTGGCATGGATCCAGGTTGGAAAGCCGGCGATCCCGACAGATCTGGGACCCATCGATCGGGTCCGATGCCCGTTGTCGCCGTCGAGCCCCTCGGGGCGTTACCGCGTATGGGAGCCACCGCTCCGTCCGTTGTCGAGCCGCCCACGGCTGCGCCTCTCCCAACCGCGCCGAAGCCGCGCCGATTCTGGCCGGCCCGCTCCCAGCCATGCCGCCTCCGCCTGCGCTGCCACCGCCACCGCCCACGACCCTCCCAGTCGACCCGCTCCCACCGCCTGCGCCGCCACCGCCAGCGCCCACGTGGCTATCTCCCGCGCCGCCCTTGGCCGGCCCGCCCCCAGCCGAGCTGCCGCTAGCCGCGCCGGGGTCCCAGGTGAGGGACCCCCTAGGGTTTGCACGATCGCCTGCTCCCGCTCCCATATATATATATATATATATATATATATATATATATATATATATATATATATATATATATATATATATATATTTTTTTTTTTTTTATATATGAGGGTGTCCACTTCTTAATGGTGCTTGGAGGCATGCCTCCAAGGGGGCTCGAACCTATTCCACTGTGCCGGGGTGCTCCACCGTTCCCCACGGACATATATATATATATATATATATATATATATATATATATATATATATATATATATATATATATATATCCCAAGGGGGCTCGAACCCGTACCACTGTACCGGGGTGCTCCACCGTTCCCCACGGGCATATATATATATATATATATATATATATATATATATATATATATATATATATATATATATATATATATATATGTCACGACCCATACCCGCTTTCCGGAATACGAATACGTGTCCAAGCCAGCCTACGCCGCAGTGTCGACGGTAGAACGCTGTATAACCACAATGCTCAAAATCACAAATAATGCTCATTCACAAGATTAATTTAGTTTACAATATTCACAAGTTTTACATTTGCAGAAAAATATAAACTCTTACAAATATTGAAATGATACAACTCATCTATCTAGCTAATCTCTAGGTTTCTATCTGCAAGTACACTCGTATCTCCCAATGCTAAGTGAAGCCACAGCTAACCTGAAAAATATTGGTTTTCAGTCAGGAATGGAACGAGTACAATTTACTGAATGCAGTTTCAATATATGAAAATGACTATACAACAGAGGTTAGCCTTTAAATATATGATTTGAAAAATAAACACAGAAAGACAAATAAAACTAGACAAAGGAAAACAGTAAATAAAGACAAAGACAATACTCACCGACTGACTGAAGTACCTTTGATATGTGATCGGTCTCGGGACAATTACACGACACTGTCTATAATATCTACACTGTATAATGTACACGGTCTACAATGTATAAAGCAATAATGAAACACTGTCAACACTGTATAAAGCAATAATGAATCACTATTTACACTGTATAAAGCAATAATGAATTACGGTATATACTGTATAAGGTCAGATCACACATTCTTGGTACTTCACCTCCCCGACACGACAAAATATAACAAACATAAAAGACGGAAATCACATATCTATTGACTAACAATGAGGTATAGTAAAGCTCAATATGAAAACAAACAATAAACTGTACTCGTCTGTGGTCCTTTGCTGGTGAAACCAATAATCCAAACCGCTCAGTGTGTCATAATAGTCAAACTCGTACAACAGTCTCCAGATGCTGAAATAGACATTACTAATATTCTCAGAATAGTCAAATTAGCTAAAATTGCCTGTCCTTAAATCCAATTCTGGATACAGGGGCAAAACAGTAATTTCGGATCAAAACGATGTCCGCCGTTGGACCCGCTTTGCACCGAAAAGCGTACCAGAGTTAATGGTCTCTAAAGTCATCAAACTACATATCTACATATCCGTTTTGATGATACAAACCCAACCGTATGTCCAAAGTTGGATTCCGGCGGACCGTGCACAAAATCGTCTGTTGAGTCGGATCGTAGAGCCCGCAAAACGGCGATCCGATCAACTATCTCAGAATCGGGCCAAACTTGGCATACAGGAGCAAAAAAACGATACGGTCCTGTTGGCGTAAGTTTCATCTCGATATGAGGAACGTGCACAAAGTAATTGGGAAATTTGCACAAAGGTCGATACGGTGAATTTCGACGGATACGCATCAAATTCCTCGCGCACACGCGACCAATTTGAATTCCGTCAAAGTCCACACGTCCGTGAAGCCAATACGCACCTTTCGATGCTTTCGGTTCGCGACCACGTCGTCGGGATTGGCGGGACGGACGTCGTATCGAGGATTTTCGTGTTTTCGGAAAACAGTTTTTCTGTCAATTTGGGAAAGTGATTTCTCGATGTTCGGTCGACGAAATCGGATTCCGTAAAAAGAGTTGTGAAGCCCTACATGTTGTCTAGGACTGTCATGAATTATATTTTTTGAAATTGCTTCTACTCTGTTCGTAAACTTCCTGTAAACATAGGGTTTGGGACTAATGTTCTGTCCTGTTAATGGGCAGACTTTTGCTCAACTTTGAGTCGAGATTACGGACGGCAGGGTGTGTCTAAATACGAATTGTTTGAAGGAACTGATAGGGGTATATGTTGCGAACATACCAGAGCAAGTAGTTCGCGAAATCATACATTATCTGCGATGGAAAGTCGCTACGAAGGCAGCCTCTTTGCAGTATTGCTGCTGCCACCATGCTGCTATCCGCGCCCGTGCGCGTGTTCCTGGCCGACTCCGGCCGCGTGCGGTGGTGCTACGGTGGCCGAAGTACGCGCGCAGAGGTAGAGGTGTCGGCGCGGCTAGGGTTTTGTCGAGGAACATTCGGTTTACCTATCTATATATGACAAGGGAGGGGAACACACGCGCGGGTAGGGGCTTAGGATCGGGTTGCTGTTGCTTTTTGTTTTCTTTGTTTTCATTTCTTTTTCTTTTTTTTCTTTTCTTTTTCTTTATATATATATATATATATATATATATATATATATATATATATATATATATATATATATATATAAAGAAAATATATATATATATATATATATATATATATATATATATATATTTTCTTTATATATATATATATATATATATATATATATATATATATATATATATATATATATAAAATATTCTCCATAAAATCTATATAAACCCCAATCTTATCTATTTCTAGTATAGGGCCTATTTGTATAAATATGACTATATATAATAATATTTATTTGACAAGAAATAATATAACCAATAATAATAAAATAATATTATATAATAATAACCTCAATAATATTGATAATAAAATAATAATAATAATAACAAAATTCAATAATGGTGTATATACCATTATGTACAATATAATAATTCCAAAATATACAAGGACCTATTTTATACAATGTTATTGAATATCAACTAATAATGATAATTATAATATTTAAATTATGAATGCTTGGAAATTTATTAGGTCATTAAAACGGAATACAACACAATCATACCAAAATACATCAACACGAATGTCATTGGACGTCCCGCATGACTACATGGGCTTGGGCTTGTTTTGGGTCCTATCTGGACTAGTTTGGTACAACCGGGTTCCCTAAAACTCAATAATATAAATAATAAATAAATAAATCTTCGGTAAGGGTTAAGTCGCAACTTGGCCTGGTTTTCCTAGTTAGGACATCACTATGGCTCGGCCTTTCCTGCCAGGGCTAATAAACTAGTCAAAGTACGCCATTGCACTATCCGTGTCACGATTTCTAGTCACCTTGTACTCCAAAACTCCACCATGGCTAAGGTCATCTACCGTAATAATTAACTAAGTAATTATTTATAAAAATTCTAAAAATCACCATTTAATTCAAATAACTAAATAAAAATATATTATCAAAATTTCGGGAAGAGGGGTTACAAATCTACCCACCTTAAAAATAATTTCGTCCTCGAAATTCTAATTCATAACTATTCCTTAAATTCAAAAAGGAAATCTACTATTACCTTAATCTCCTTAAATTTTAATTCCTCGAAAATAGTTTATATCCTCCTCCTAGCCATTTTGTAACTACGAAACCCCGAGGACTTCTACCCACCTTTGGTCATACTACTCCCTCAAGGTATGTCCCTAAAACTTTATAACCTTCCATCAAATTGCTAAAATTGCTATCAATAGATATCTACTGTATATGGCATCTATAATCCTCTCCTATCTGTCAAGTAATCCAAAATTTAACAAACAACAAATTTACACAAGTAGCTAAGAAATATTGGTAGATTCTAATAAGCATGACCATTCGTCGCTCTGCAATAGGAAGGACAGGAAGATAAGGACGAATAATCGAGAGCAATTATGAAGTTTCAAGAGCGGTAGAGAGTATCCAATGATGCAGATAGAAAGAAAGTCTATGAACCATTGACTTATTTGCTAGATTGGGCTACTCTAGTCTAGTCACTTGCCAAATCGAAGAACCCTTCGTTTCTTATAGGAGCTTGCAATCTGTGTAATACAGAAGTTCCGTTCTCGAAATTAATCTAAACAAGGTTCCATAATAGAACGAAATTTGGAAAATCAAGATTGTGATCTTTTTCGTGGTTATTTAAACACACAAGCAAGGAATATAAATGCAATACAAGATCGTATCGCGACTTCCAGGTAAATCGAATAATGGTTACGAATGACCTCACATTCTAAGAGGTGGAGACTACGTAATAGGTATAGGGACCTATTTCAAATAGTTCGATTTTATAGTCCAAATATGATGGTATGCATGGATAGGTTTTACTGGGTCTTAATGGGTTCCCTAATTGGACATCAATCGTTGGTTGGATGAACCCTGGATTTCAATATATATTGACTGGACAAGATCCCAATGATAAAACTATTTCTACTAGGTTAGGGTAACCTAGAATATGTTTCCACCCACGTGGTTGAGCTAGATGGGCCGTCGGATTGGTTAAATAGGTTCTGTAAGCCTTGATGATGCGCCTTCCGTGACTTTTGTGTTTAAGTAACACGAGAAGACACAATTGAGTGGCACACTAGTGACATATGCGTAGTGGACTTCGAGTAGATCCCAACCATATATTGGGTCGAATGAATTGAGTCGAGGTTGAGGCTCTAATGGAAGTCGAGAAGTATACCGGTATTATGGTAAGGGTCATAGCTAGTCCTTTTGACCTGAAAGTCGTACCACAAAATAGAGTACAAGGGGACGTGTTTGAGTGGGACATGATATACCTAGATGAATGTGGACTCGTCTAGATCTTGCATATAAAATTTGTTGGAAGGTAACAGCTGGTCTCGTGCTCCGATTATTAATGACACGGCCGGGGACACAAAATAATCTAAATGGAAAGTGGGAGTCCATGGGGCACTAATTATCATCCTAATGTAAATTATTCTAATCAATCGGTAATCCTCGTATATTTCAAAATTTTAGAAGGCTTACAGTCTACTCACCTTAGAAGCTAGAATGTGATTTTAGGAATAATGAGGTTAGAAAATTTTCAAAGTCCGGATATTGTACCTCGACTCTTGTTAATAAAAAATAAGGTACGGCGTAACGGAATATGGTAGATATAAGTCAAGTCAATGATCGTTCCTCAATAAATGAAAAACGAGTGTGTACAATGACACATGGTCGATAAAATAGAATGATCTACTCGTCCATAGTATACAAGAGTTATCGACAAGGTAACCAACTCTAAGGCACATCATATGAAAAGAATTCTGACAACTGAGTCGTTTATTTCTATTTGTGTCAAGCCTGCCAGACTATTGTCACAAGGGTTCTAGTGGTATGGGCTGTGGCGATCATGTATTGCTGTTGGTAACTGGCAGATCATAATATGACAGGTATTTAAGCTATGGTATTGGCTAAGCTAGTGACTGTGGTGTACCAACACTAGTTAGGTCTTAATAATAAAATTTATAACTAGGGTAATATTTGTTGGAAACCAATCTCGGGATGAGTGTCTACCATAGTCATAGTAAATGATAGTCCTTACCTTTGTCTATTCATCTCATGTCTAAACTGTGGGCTTTGGTCGAGAAAAGGTTGGGTTAAGGCTTAAGGGTTGCTAGTTAAAGCAAGCTTCAAGCAAATAATTAGAGACTCACAACAATTGGTTTCTTGGGAACAAATAGTCTCCTAGGTTGGCATTTTGACTAGTAAAACCCTAATCATTCTCAAATTCAGATGGCTATAAGGTCCCAATAGTAGTTTGAGGGTCGAGAGAAGAACGAGTAACTCAAGGCAAAGTTCTAGTCACATGGCTAGCCGATGGTAGCTATACTTATGTATACAACTATCATAGCCATGGGGATACTCTGTATCTCTCTACCAATTATGAGCTATCGTCTTTCCAAATCAGTGAAAGACAAAAACAATAAAGAGTTCAAGGGAGATGTCACTGAATACAATTACGTAATTCAAAGGCGAATGTATAATTCAAGAGGAATTGTCAATGCAGTCGCGGATGAGATCATAGATACCTCGATATCTCAATCCACGTGGGATAATCAAAGAGAGAGCGAACCGAGTGCACTAAGGTTGATCATACCGTAATACACCGATTCTGATTAGACAATATGTTAGTAGGCGTCCCCAATAAACATGTCTTGAATCAAGCTCGATAAAAGAGTAAGCTTGCAAAACTAGGCTGTAATAGCAGCGTTGGTCAAGATAGTCAAAATAAAATTATACAAGATTTTTGAAAGGAGGCACAGGTAGTTCGAGTTTTATGAAAATCAAAAACTCACCTGGTGTTCTTGCTTACACGGTCATCCTACTATCTTCTTATCCATAAGGCCTTCGTCGACTAATGGGTTATGAACCTCTAAATTCTATATTCTAGGTAAACCTATTAGCGTCAATCAATTACCTCGTCAATAGATCACAAGGACCACGGAATGCTAGGTTGGGAGGCATGACACCCAACTTGCAGAACTTTTACTAGTATTGGCTTTGGATCTTATGGGACATACAGGGCATTTTCCTATCTTCTATAGTATCCTAAACTTGTAATCATGTCTAAAGTCATTTTACCGAGGATTATGCATCGCCCTTATACTCTGGTTGTGGTAAACCCTTGGTTTCGTAACTCAAATATGATACAAAATCGAACATTTCTTAACTCTATCCAATATTGACTCAAGGGTAACTACAATCAAAAGAGGACCACTAGCCATAGTTTTAGCAATATTCTATAACATATATTTTCTTAAACTAATTTCAACTCTAGGAGTCATGCCTCGCCAGTGCGCTGCTGGCTGCAGTGAATCCATAGTCTCCGTTATTCAAATAAATGGCGACAGTGCGCTGCTGTCCTGCCATTATGAGTTAACTAACATCCTTTTAACTATATCTGTAAAAAAAATTTATGAGCTTCTAGAGATTCAAACAAGTTGACTATGAAATAAAGTGTAAGTATTTGTCCTATCAGTCACAACCCTTAAAATAAAGATTGAACATGGAGGAAATAACTGAAGACAAAAGAAATACAAACGTTCTAGTATCTATTTCATGTGTATTCAAACCATGGAGGAAAAACTTTGAATCGAAACTAACTCGAGGTTCGTATATGGATAACATAATCAGAAATTATATAAAAATAATAATTCTTAGGGCAAAATAGGAACTAAATAGGCAATTCGGACAAAGATATGAAGATGATATCTAAAGAGGCAAAGAGAAGGAATTGAACAATTTATCAAGGTTAGATCATTAATTCTATGAAGCCCTGTCTCACTAAGTGAATAATCTATCCACATTGGATCATATCGTCATGTCAAGAGGTAATAGTGTACCTATGGGGATCTGACAAACTATCAAAATTAATAACTCCTCATCTAAATTGCATGGCCTAGACTACCCATCGGTAATTTTGTATAAGGGACTCCTAGTCCTAGTCATTCTCTTAAATTAAATTAACCATAACTCGTGAATGAGTATTTCCTAGTCGCAGGCTCGCAATAGTACGACTAACTTAAGTACTATCACGAGTTCGCATGATTTGCGAAAACAGACCTGCATGGACCACCACAAAAACTTGTCACGACCCGCACCCGCTTTTCGGAATACGAATACGTGTCCAAGCCAGCCTACGCCGCAGTATCGACGGTAGAACACTGTATAGCCACAATGCTCAAAATCACAAATAATGCTCATTCACAAGATTAATTTAGTTTACCAATATTCACAAGTTTTACATTTGCAGAAAAATATAAACTCTTACAAATATTGAAATAATACAACTCATCTATCTAGCTAATCTCTAGGTTTCCGTCTGCAAGTACACCCGTATCTTCCAATGCTAAGTGAAGCCACAGCTAACCTGAAAAATAATGGTTTCCAGTCAGGAATGGAACGAGTACAATTCATTGAATGCAGTTTCAATATATGAAAATGACTATACAACAGAGGTTAGCCTTTAAATATATGATTTGAAAAATCAACACAGAAAAACAAATAAAACTAAACAAAGGAAAACAGTAAATAAAGACAGACAATACTCACCGACTGACTGAAGTACCTTTGATATGTGATCGGCCTCGGGACAATTACACGACACTGTCTACAATATCTACATTGTATAATGTACACGGTCTACACTGTATAAAGCAATAATGAAACACTGTCTACACTGTATAAAGCAATAATGAATCATTGTTTACACTGTATAAAGCAATAATGAATTACGGTATACACTGTATAAGGTCAGATCACACATCCTTGATACTTCACCTCCCCAACACAACAAAATATAACAAACATAAAAGACGGAAATCACATATCTATTGACTAACAATGAGGTATAGTAAAGCTTAATATGAAAACAAACAATAAATTGTACTCGCCTGTGGTCCTTTGCTGGTGAAACCAATAATCCAAACCACTCAGTGTGTCATAATAGTCAAACTCGTACAATAGTCTCCGGATGCTGAAATAGACATTAGCAACGTTCTCAGAATAGTCAAATTAGCTAGAATTGCCTGTCCTTAAGTCCAATTTTGGACACAGGGGCAAAACGGTTATTTCAGGTCAAAACGGTGTCCGTCGTTGGATCCGCTTTGCACCGAAAAGCGTGCCAGAGTCAATGGTCTCTAAAGTCGTCAAACTATATGTCTACAGGTTCGTTTTGATGATACGAACCCAACCGTATGTCCAAAGTTGGATTCCGGCGGGCCGTGCACAAAATCGCCCGTAAGTCGGATCGTAGGGCCCGCAAAACGGCGATCCGATCAACTGTCTCAGAATCGAACCAAACTTGGCATACAGGACCAAAAACCGATACGGTCCTGTTGGCGTAAGTTTCGTCTCGATCGGACGAACGTGCACAAAGTAATTGGAAAATTTGCACAGATATCGATACGGTAAATTTTGACGAATACGTATCAAATTCGTCACGCACACGCGACCAATTTGAATTTCGTCAAAGCCCACACGTCCGCGAAGCCAATACGCACCTTTCCATGCTTTCGGTTTGCGACCACGTCGCCCGGATTGGTGGAACGCACGTTGTATCGAGGGTTTTCGTGTTTTCGAAAAACAGTTTTTTTGTCAATTTGGGAAAGCGATTTCTCGATGCTCGGTCGACGAAATCGGATTCCGTAAAAAGAGTTGTGAAGCCCTACAGGTTGTCTAGGACTGTCGTGAATTATATTTTTTGAAATTGCTACTACTCTGTTCGTAAACTTCCTGTAAGCATAGGGTTTGGGACAAATGTTCTGTCCTGTTAATGGACAGACTTTTGCTCAACTTTGAGTCGAGATTACGGACGGCAGGGTGCGTCTAAATACGAATTGTTTGAAGGAACTGATAGGGGTATATGTTGCGAACATACCAGAGCAAGTAGTTCACGAAATCATCCATTATCTGCGACGGAAAGTCGCTGCGAAGACAGCCTCTTTGCAGTACTGCTGCTGCCACCATGCTGCTGTCCGCGCCTGTGCGCGCGTTCCTGGCTGACTCCGGCCGCACGTGACGGCGCTGCGGTGGCCGGAGTGCGTGTGCAGAGGTAGGGGTGTCGGCGCGGCTAGGGTTTTGTCGAGGAACATTCGGTTTACCTATCTATATATGACAGAGGAGGGGAACACACGCGCGGGTAGGGGCTTAGGATCGGGTTGCTGCTGCTTTTGTTTTCTTTGTTTTCATTTCTTTTTTTTTCATTTCTTTTTCTTTATTAATATATATATATATATATATATATATATATATATATATATATATATATATATATATATATTAATATTCTCCATAAAATCTAAATAAACCCCAATCTTATCTATTTCTAGTGTAGGACCTATTTGTATAAATATGACTATACAATAATATTTATTTGACAAGAAATAATATAACCAATAATAATAAAATAATATTATATAATAATAACCTCAATAATATTGATAATAATAATAATAATAATAACGAAATTCAATAAATCAATAATGATGTATATACCATTATGTACAGTCTAATAATCCCAAAATATACAAGGACCTATTTTATAAAATGTCATTGAATATCAACTAATAATGATATTTATAATATTTAAATTACGAATACTTAGAAATTCATTAGGTCATTAAAACGGAATACAACACAATCATACCAAAATACATCAACACGAATATCATTGGACGTCCCGCATGACTACATAGGCTTGGACTTGTTTTGGGTCCTATTTGGACTAGTTCGGTACAACCGGGTTCCGTAAAACTCAATAATATAAATAATAAATAAATAAATCTTCTGTAAGGGTTAAGTCGCAACTTGGCCTAATTTTTCTAGTTAGGACATCACTATGGCTCGGCCTTCCCTACCAGGGCTAATAAACTAGTCAAAGCACGCCATTGCACTATCCGTGCCACGATTTCTAGTCACCTTGTACTCCAAAACTCCACCATGACTAAGGTCATCTACCGTAATAATTTACTAAGTAATTACTTATAAAAATTTCTAAAGATCACCATTTAATTCAAATAACTAAATAAAAATATATTATCAAAATTCCGGGAAGAGGGGTTACAATATATATATATATATATATATATATATATATATATATATATATATATATATAAAGTTGCAAATGATCTCTAGCCTAGTGGTTAAGAGAGATGCATGCGGCCCGTGTGGTCAGGAGTTCGAATCCCAGTGGGAGCGATTCCAGAAACAATTTACCTAGTTCCAATATATATATATATATATATATATATATATATATATATATATATATATATATATATATATATATATAAAGTTTGGCTATGTATCTTATGTTTTTGGTACTAAACATAAGAATAAGCGTTCATTTTATTTCATTTTTATTTTCAAGTCCTGGGCTTGAACCCCAGGACATCCCTAATTATGGACTAATTCATTTTTACATGTGTTAACGCATCAATTACGCATGACCGAACCTTCTAGCAGTCTGCATGTCATATCCTAGATTTAGAAGTTCTGAAAAGTTCATATTAAAAGCTAGTACAAATGCATAAGAAAACACAAAACTATTCTTTAGAAAGGCAAAACCCTTACTTACCAAATTAACTTGGGTTATTTAGTTTTAGGTTCTCGTATAATATTCAAAGTTTGCGTTTAGGTTTCCATATTGTCAAGAAGAAGGTTTGGTCTCGTCCTAATGGTAGACTTGGGCTAATTATCCAAAATGGAGACATAACACAACTTTTGAATATTATACGAGACTCTAAAACTAAATGCTAATTTCGAATATATGGCGACCTAAACGAGGTCTAACGGTCAGCCCAATTCCACCATCAAGATGAGACCCAAACCCTCTTGGGGACAACATAGAGGCATAAACACTAATTCCGGATATTATACAAGAACCTAAAACTAAATAACCCAATTAACTTCGTAGATGATTTTCAAGAATGGTGTGGGTTTGTTTCTTGGAAAAAAAAGAGTCATATGCTTTCTCCATTTTGAAGAAATTCAAAGCCTTTGGAGAATGTTAAAGTGGCCACAAACTAAAGTATTACAATTGTGGTGGAGAGTTCACATTAAATGAATTTTCAGAATTCTGTAAGAACAATGGAATCAAAGAGAATTGACAACAAACTCCACAACAAAATAGAGTTGTCGAGCAAAGAAATCAAATCATTATGGAAAGGACAAGAAGTATGTTGAAAGCAAAGATTTCACAAATATATTTTGGGCTGAAGTAAATCATACATCAGTGTTCATTCTCAATAGGTCACCAACAAAAGTTGTACCAGATATGACACCATTTGAAGCATTGCATCTGTTAAATGTGGATTTCTTGAAGATTTTTTGCTGCATTTCATATGCACATAATCCATCAAAAGAGAGAAAAGGTTGATGAAAAAGGAGAGAAATACATTTTTGTGGGATAAAGTTAACATTCCAAGGCATATAGATTAATTGATCCAAGAACCAATAAATTTTCCAGAGATGTCATTATTTATGAGCTCAAGACTTGGAAATGGGAGAATGAATATATTGAAGCACCCAAAAAATTCGAAGAATTTGAAACTTCAAATTAAATGAAATTTTGTTGCCACAATGTCCAAAATCAAGTAGAAGATCAAGTTCATCTCATTCTACTTCACCGGATTCAAGTCCAAGACCCAATCAGAAAATGGGATCACCGGCAGAAATTTATGAGTCATGTGATATTGCTATGAATTCTATTGAACCTCAAATATGAAGATGTTGTGAAAGAAAAATATGGAAACATGCAATAGATGATCACCCTACGAACAATTTTGACTGCAAACACAGAACTCGGACAGAACTCTGGACCGATCAAATTCAGCTCGAGTTCGGTCCTATCTCGGCAGAACTGCCTCGACATCCAGACTGGACTCCAATAATCTCCCTCTCCTGTCTGATGAGACAGTGTTGACCCCATGACTCCTCAATTGGACTCCATGTCTGTCGTCCCACGACAGAGTTCCTGCTCCCCCTTGTCACTGATCTCCGATCCTCGAAGCTGCTTTGTATCTTCCGTCGTCTTTAGCTCCTCGACCACCACGTCGACGCTAGCTGCCATGCGTAGAACCTCCTGCACCACTAAGATCCTACTGATATCAATAACACGGCTAACACCGAAGTCCCTGACGATTAGCCTTACCGTAAGTCTTGGCTACCTATGCCCGACTTTTATCTTCCACTGGAACGTGCTATCGTTCCGATGAACTTCTTTACCGTTAGCTAGCCCAACCAAGTGGTCAGTATGGTTCTCTCGAGATGCAGACTCCTGAACCTGCCTAACTTCGTGTTCGATACTAAAGCTCCCTCGTGCACATGCATTCTCGAGTAGAACATCATGTACTGTGCACACCGTCGATGACCCACAACTCCTCATGTACTATGTGAATGGAGATGCGCATGTCTCGAATTGAGTTTGCTGCACACCTTTATCTCCTTCATGGTTTCGAACTGCTAAAATCAATGTCGCTCCGTGAAGCTTTTTGGCATACCACCTGTTACCAAAACTGGATCCGTGCAACAACCTTCTCCTACAGACTAACCAGCTATCATGGAACCGACAAACTGACCCTCAATCTTTAACTTATCTTCACCCATTGCTTTGTCTCGATGAATCGAATCTTCTGTATCTCTCAAAACATCACGAAAACCCTCCGAAACAAGTTTTCGATGAACTACAAACTTCTGTTCAACACTACTCGAGCCTCAGTCCGATGTTTGTGGCCTCCATGTATACCTCAGCAGCTTGAACTTGTACATGCCACAACATATATCTCTTCGAGCCACATGTTGGGAACTCTTCGTAAGCATTCAATCTTTGTCCCCAAACATACTTTGACAGCCATCATCTGCCAGCCTCCATACTGAAACCAAATTGTAGCACGAACTTTGTACATGTCGCACCATCTTGAGAACGAGCTTCTCGCCAAGCTCTGTTGTCAAATACACATTGTTGATGCGCACAACTGCAATTGTCCCCTTGTTACCCATCTTTATAGGTCCAAACCAACCGCCTCGGTATGACATGAAGATCCTCCTATGCGAGTGGCGCAATACGATGCCCTCGTATGCATGGACCCAATCGCCGTCTTGACATATACCATAAGGTTTCTTTGTGTCGATTTTTGTGATGATGATATCTTCAAACGTCATAAAATTCTCCTAGTCATCATTGCCTTTAGTCTTCTCAGCTTTGAGCTTTATGTAGTTCTTTTTAAAATAACCCATTTTGCCACAGTGATAGTATTCTTCCCTGCGATCTACACTCACAGAATCCCGAGAACTCTCCTACTTCCTCGCTTGTGACTTGAGTCTTCCCTTTCCGTAGGAAGCAATCAGAATAGACTCCTACGATGATTCAACAAATTGCTTATGCCAGACCTTCTCGTTCGACAAGCTGCTTTTGATTGCCTCCATCAAGCACGGAGTTGCTCACCGATGCCATCAATGTCTCCCAGCCCTCCGATAAAGAACTCAAAAGCAAAAGGGTCTGAAGCTCATCGCCAATTACCATATTCATCGCAGACAACTGATTGATGATATCCTGAACCTCGTTAAGATGTTGTGTCGAGCCACCTCTGTCTACTTTATGTTGACAAGTTGGCGAATAAGAAATGCCTTGTTACCAGTCGTTTTTCGTTCGTACAACGAATTCAGCTTCTCCCACAATGCTTTTACCAAACTCTTTATGGATACGTGATGAAACACCGAATCATCCAACCATTGGTGGATGAATCCAATGGCCTTCTGATCCAATCACTTTCAGTCATCATCAGACTTGTCCGATAGCTTGGCGTTGTCGCCCTCCAACGGACCATGTAAATCATTTCACTAGAGTAGGTCCTTCATCCTTGGCTTCCAAATCACCAGTTCCACCTGTGAGAGTCAAACATGTGTTCATTTGCTCCGTAGACATAGTTGCACCTTCCCTCTCGAGAACTTGACAACTCTGATACCAATTGATGGCCCGAAAGCATTGCCAATCCCACCTGAAGATAGCCAATCAACGTCTAACAAAAGCGACAAGCACAGATGAGAACACAGTATTTTTTGTCACCGTATAAATTGGACAAATACCAATCTTTATATCTTTCAACAAAATACAAGATTCAATACAAATTTGTTGAACCATTTGCCTAAAGGTTCAACCTCCTCACCAAACTCAAGAAAAAGCAGCACTCGCCCTACTCGTAGCAATCTTCTTGTACGAGGACGACGACTCTTTGCATAGATCTCCTTTATGTTGTCTCGAACGACAAGCCCTAAAAGAAAAATATGGACTTTCTCTTAGCTTCCTGTTGACGAACACCCTGAATCTCCCGTATTGTTCTCTCCCTTGTGCCTCTACCCTCAATGCATATAAATAGGTTGAGAAACCTATTTCAGGGTTTAGGAAATCTCAAAATAGCCCACCATCAGATCTGGCTATCAAACACATCCGACGGTGCAGATTAAAACCCAGAACTCGTTCAGCCCCGACCGAACCGAGCTCGGCCCGTGTTCGGTTTGGACCCTACCAAAAGTTCTGACTGCAAACACACAGAACTCTGACAGAATTCTGTCTCAACCGAACTCGACCCGAGTTCGGTCCTGTCTTGGCAGAACGACCTCGACATCCAGACTGGACTCCAACAAGTTGCAGATTTGTTTACAAAAGATCTTCCAAGAGAAAATTTCTTTTTCCTCTGAGATAAATTAAGAATGCAGGACAAATACATTAAGGAGTGTTGAGATTAATGAATTGTTTGCTACAATAATTTAGTAAAATAAAAATAAATAGTTGTGTCACTTCCTAAAGGGTACGTATATGAGAAGGTGTCTCTTTAGAATAGTTGTGTATCTTAGAAGAGTTGTATCTCTGCGAATCAATTAAAGACTTGTGTCTATTCATGTAAAGGTGCAAGTGCACTTATAAATACCCAATGTAATATTCAGATGAATCTTTCACAGAAATAAATAATACATTCAGTCAAAAATACTCTCTTGTCATATATACCTATTTCTCTGCAATAAAAATTCAGATTTATATTCTTTCATCCAACACAGACTCATACAAGAATTGCTTTATGTAGAAAATAATAGATTGATAATTTTATTGATGGACTACTTCACTATATATAGGGAGTCTAGCTCCTCTACATACTACATATTCCGATGTGGGACTAAAAGTCCCTTATTGATTCTCAACACTCCCCCTCAAGATGGGCGATAGATATTGATCATCCCCATCTTGTTACATAGCTTCGACAGACTTAATGAACTAAGACCCTTAGTCAGACAGTCTGCAACTTGTTCTTCTGAGCGGACATGGTCAATCTTCAGTATCCCTTGTTCCAGCTTCTTCTTGATGAAGAATCGATCAATCTCGATGTGCTTCGTTCTGTCGTGCTGAACTGGATTGTTAGCTATACTTATTGCAGCTTGACTATCGCTCAGAAGACGCAATGGTGCTCCCTTATCCAACTTCAACTCTGTCAGCAATGCTTTCACCCATAGCAACTCTGATACTCCCAGAGCCATTGCTCTGTATTCTGCTTCAGCTGTCGACCGTGCTACCACAGACTGTTTCTTGCTTCTCCATGAGACCAGATTTCCTCCTACAAAAACACAGTGTCCCGTGCTAGACCTTCTGTCGTCTATGCAGCTCGCCCAGTCTGCATCACAGTATCCCTCAACTTCTATGCGTCCATTCTTCTTGAACCATAGCCCCTTTTTCGGTGTTCCTTTCAGATACCTCAAGATCTGAAATACTGCTTCCATATGACCCTTTCTTGGATCATGCATGTAGCGACACACTACACTCACCGTAAATGAGATATCAGGACGAGTGTGTCCCAGATAAATCAATCTCCCTACAAGTCGTTGATATCTTTCACGATCAACGGGCTCTCCTGCTTCTGCTCCCAACTTCCACTTCTGGTCAATTGGAGTGACCGCTGCTTTGTATCCCAGCATCCCTGTCTCCTTCAGCTGATCTAGTGTGTATTTTCTCTGTGAGAGAACAATTCCTTGTTCGCCTTCATACACCTCGATACCTAGAAAGTACCTCATCGCTCCTAGATCTTTCACTTCAAACTCCTTCGCGAGTTTTGACTTCAGTTTAGTGATCTCGACTTCATCATCACCTGTGATCACTATATCATCCACATATACAGCAAGTATAGTGATGTGGCCTCTTGCATGCTGAAGGAAGACCGTATGATCTGCATTTGTTTGACGGTATCCCATGCCTGTAACAGCCTTTCTGAATCTGTCAAACCATGCTCGAGGGGATTGCTTGAGCCCGTATAGTGACTTCTTCAGTTTACACACCTTTCCTTGCGACGTCCCTCCGTTTGATTCCGTCGCATAGCACCCAGGCGGGAGCTCCATGTATACTTCTTCTTGCAGGTCCCCATGAAGAAAGGCATTCTTCACATCCAACTGGTACAGCTTCCACCCATAGTTCGCTGCAATGGAGACCAGAGTCCTTACGGTGCTCATTTTTGCTACTGGGGCAAAAGTCTCATCATAGTCTATTCCATATGACTGTGTAAATCCTTTTGCAACCAACCTCGCCTTGTACCGCTCTACTTTTCCTTCTGGCGTCTCTTTCACTGTGTACACCCATTTGCATCCCACAGCTTTCTTCCCTTTTGGTAATGGAACCAGCTCCCATGTCTTATTTTTCTCCAGTGCTCCAAGTTCTTCCATCATTGCAGCTTTCCACCTTGGATCTTTCTTTGCTTCCTGCCAACACTTGGGCAACGAAGTAGAGTCTAACGATGCAATGAAGGCTCGATAATTCGAAGAAATGTTAGAATAAGACAAGAAGTTGGCAATGTCATGTTCGTAATCATCAAAACGAGCAGGAGCCTTACCCGCATTAATGCGAGAAGATCTCCTTAAGGGAGCAATAGGTGGTGGAGAGATCGTACCATCCGAGTCGGAGAGATCCGCATCAGAATCCGAGTGATTCAGTGCGGGGGCAACATCTTCAGGAGTTGGAGCAGGAGTAGACAAGGGACTTGGTACAGTAGGCACAGGGCATGGCATATGCACAGTACTGGACTTATGTTTTCTTCTTTTGTAGACTTGGAGCTCCTTTTTCCTTGTCTGCTGCTCCCCCTGCGTAACATATGGAACTTCTTCTTCATTTTCTGTATCTGAGTCACTGTGCTCTCCCCCTTTCGTCCAGTTTTCTACAACCGGACACGGAACCGAGCCGACGACCACATTTGGGCTTATTATCTCCCCCTCACATCGAACACCATCTGTGGTAGGTGTGTCACCAAATGCGGAACCTTCATCCGAACCATAGTATGGTTCGAGTTCTCTGAAAGTAACGTCCATGCTGACAAACATCTTCCGCTCGACTGGACTCCAACAGGCATAACCCTTCTGAGTCGCCGTGTAACCGACAAAGACATATTTAACTGTCCGAGGATCCAGTTTGCTAACGCCTGGCCGATTATCCTGGACAAAGCATACACATCCAAAAACTTTTGGTGGAACAGTGTATGTATTAGCTCCAGTAAGCATCTCCAATGGTGTCTTCCAGTCCAATACCTGAGATGGCATTCTGTTGATGAGATAAGAGGCCGTCAATATAGCCTGCCCCCATAAGTGTTTCGGGACATTCATAGCCAGCATCATCGTCCGTGCAACTTCCAGCAAGTGTCTGTTCTTTCGTTCCGCCACACCATTTTGAGCCGGAGTATAAGCATATGAAGTTTGATGAAGTATTCCATGAGTTGAAAAATACTCAGCAACCCGCTTATTCGTATACTCCGTCCCATTGTCGGATCGGAAACACTTAATTTTAGCGCCATATTGTGTTTTCACTCATCGATGAAAGTCCTGAAAGGCCTCAAGGACGTCACTTTTATTCTTCAGAAGGTAAACCCAAGTCACACGGGTATAACAATTAATAAAGGTGACGAACCATCGAAAGCCGTTAATCCTGGTTGTAGGACAAGGGCCCCATACATCTGAATGTATCATGTCAAAAGCAGCTGAACTCCTATTCCCTGTGCTCACATACGAGCTTCTGGTATGTTTTCCCAAAGCACAAGCATTACAAAATAACTTCTCTTTATTAGCCCTTTGATATAAGGACGGATACATTCGACCAATAACCGGAAAAGAGGAATGTCCGACACGCTGGTGGTGGAGTAGCAAGTCGGCTTCAACACTGCGACAGGAAGCTTCTGGTGGTGCGTCTGCTACCAAGGATGCCAATGCTTTGTCCAGTCCAATCCTGTCTAAATACCACAGCCCCTTATGCCATGTGCCAGTCCCAAGTCGTCGTCCTGTCCCTTTCTCCTGAAAAGTCACCTGAGGAATGTCAAAGGAAACAGTACAGTTAAGATCAAGTATAATGGCACTAATGGATAGAAGATTGACAGGAAAATATGGAGCATGAAGGACATTGGTTAGAGTGATGGAAGGGGTGCATGCGACAGTGCCTTTACCCATTACAGGGCTGGATGTACCATCAGCGGTCTGAATACTCTCCGGCAATGGTAGGGGAGAATATTCCCGAAACGCACCACGGGACCCCGTGACATGGCGAGATGCCCCAGAGTCCATAATCCATCCTGGCTGATGGATAGATGCAAGAGCACGTGCAGAATCATCGGTGATGGTTTGGACAAAGCAAGTGAAGTGATCTCCCGAGGTTGAAGACGCCCCAGGACTGTCGGCCGAACCCAGCTTCGTGCCACGCAACTTCTCAAGGAACTCCCGCTCAAGCGGGGTTATTTCAGCCAGGTGATGCTCTCCTTCTTCCGCCAGATTTGCTTTGTGGCCGCCCCTTCGACCAGCATAGCCTCCTCTACCACCACGTCGGCCTCCACGACCCCGTCCTCGATCAGTAGACTGATTGCGCAAGGATTTTGAACAAAATCGGATGTAATGTCCGGAGTCACCACAATTGTGACAAACACCACCCATAGATGGAGGTTGATTGAAGGCAGCAAGGGCAGACTTTTCAACCGCGGCTGGCTCTCCCTGGGAGGAGCCCTTGTTGGGCATCAACTTCAGTCGAGCTTCTTCCTGTGTCATGACAGCGATAGCTTCTTCCAAGGTCGGGAGCGTGGGTTGGGAAAGGAGGATATTCCGTCGCTGCTCAAATACAGGGTGTAGTCCCTTCAGGAATTTCATCATACGCTGCCGGAAAATATAAGCCAGGAACGTCTGAAAGTACTTCGCAAAAGCCGGTTCGACTTGTGCATCTTCCATCCCAAGAGGATCATAATGATCCAGATCAGACCAGTACTTCTTCAACAGGGCCGCGTACTCAGAGATGGTACGGTCGTCTTGGGCCACCCTATCGAGTTCATCTTGCAGTTGAAAGACTCGCATAGGGTTGCCGGAGCCGGAGTACATATCTTTGAGAGTCTGCCATATATCAGCAGCAGCCTCCATAGCCTCGACATTGCCCGACACCTGGTCAGTTAAAGAGGCAGTCAACCACCCAGCCACGACGTTGTTGACAATCTCCCACACAGCAAACTCCTTGGTGGAGTGATCGGCTGGCGCCTTGGCTTGGCCAGTGACATAGCCAACCAAGCCACGTCCCTTCAGTGTCCGCATTGCCTGCCGCGACCACTTCAAGTAGTTGGAAGTTCCTTCCAACTTCGTCTCCAGTTTCTCCAGCTTCCATATTTTGTAAGGCGACGGATCCACATCAGTATGGATCACACGTAGGGTTACCTCGGTTAATCTCTTGGATAAGATATCATCAACCAAGGCCTTCATCTCATCGGCCGTCAGTTTGCCACTGATCGAATCCATGGCGTCTTCAACTGTGAACTAAATTCGTCGTCTTCTTCGTCGTCGTCGCCGTCTGCAACTGACCCAACGTCGTCGTCTTCGTCGTCTTCGTCGTCTTCTTCAACGCCAGAGACTTTACTAATGCGCTACTAACTTGGCCAGCACCGGCGCGCGCATGTAAAGTGAACACGTCAGGACACCAGAGAAGACATGATCAGTCTCTGCATAGATCCGATGTGAAGAAGGAATAACAAATAAAGCATTTGTTAGTTCCAAACGGCGTAAGCACGGAACAGAGTTGGTGCAAATAAAGATTTGACAGCCGTCTCTATTCGAAATACGCCGTTTTTTTTTTGTTGTTGTTAAAAGCTAGGGTTAGGGTTTGATAGGGCTGCTAGGTCTAGGGATAGGGTTTCCTTGGTTAGGGTTAGGGTTAGGGTTGGATGGGGCGGCTGTGGGAGAGGGGGGGTCGGGGGGGACGGGGGGGGGGGGGGTCGGGGGGGTTCCTGGAAAAGGGGGGGCGGTCCAGAAGGGGTGCGGGGGGGTCGGGGCTGGAGGAGGGGGGGGGCGGGAGGCTGCGACAGGGGGGGGGTCGGGGCTGCTACAGGAGGGGGGGGGGGCGGTAGGCTGCGACAGAGGGAGGGTCGGGGTTGGAGGAGGGAGGGGGGGGGGGGCGGGAGGCTGCACAGGGGGGTCGGGGCTGTGCTACAGGAGGGGGGGGGGGGGCGGGAGGCTGCACAGGGGGGTCGGGGCTGCACAGGGGGAGGCTGCTACAGGGTCGGGGCTGGATGAGGGGGGGGGGGGGGGGGGAGTCTGCTACAGGATGGGGTCGAGCGGAGGGGGGGGGGGGGGCAGCGGGTTAGGGTTTAGGAGGGGAAAAAATTTGTTTTGTGGAGAGAGAGAGAGAGTTATGGCTCTGATACCATGTAGAAAATAATAGATTGATAATTTTATTGATGGACTACTTCACTATATATAGGGAGTCTAGCTCCTCTACATACTACATATTCCGATGTGGGACTAAAAGTCCCTTATTGATTCTCAACACTTTACTTGTTTATTTATTATATAATTTTGTATATGAAACTATCTAAGCAACTATATTTCTGTTGGCCATTAATTGATTTAGAGTTCAAAGTTTATTTTATGAAAAAGGAAGAAGCCACTTATTTACTACTTATTGGCCAATAGTTCTAACTTTGAACTTTGTAATGGCCTGAGACTTGCAAGCTTTGATGGTGTCTGTGTATGTTGGTGTAGTCTGTAGCAGAAGCTGATGAAGGGTGGGATGATAGTGTACTCACGAAGGAGGAGAGAGATGCAAGGAATCGAAGTAAGGTGGAGGCTGTGATCAAGAGGGAAAGAGCCTTGGCCTATGCATATTCTCACCAGGTATTCTACTGAACCTTCACATTGATCCTGTGTCTTGGTCCAGGTAAGAGTGGCCAGAACCAAAATTCACATGGAATACCTGTAGACCTTATTCCATACATTTTGGATAAGGGCTAACTAGATTTCGAACACTTCTAAACCTAGTTCACTAGACAAATGAATGCAAATTCAGCTCAATTACACCCAACCCACCGTAACTTCTTCTGATCCTATCAACTTACTAGTTCCGGGAACATTTTGTTGCATGGTAGTAGTGTTAACACAATAGATGGACTATAGGTTTTTACTCAAGTAGTGGCATCTAGGATTTATGGGCTTATAGCATTAAATGACCATCAATTTTGGTGAGAAGGTGCAATTAACTTTCCCGTTGTTTGTATATTCAATAACAATCTGCTTCTATTTGTTTGGAGATTCAGCAAGAATTTCTTCATTCCTAAAAATAATCTTAGTACATCGGAAAGCTTTGCTGCAGCAACATAGATTTTGTTATGGTAATAGAGCAACCTATGTTTAAGCTGCAACGCAAATCTAGTGTGCAGATTGAAAGAAATATACCGATGAGCAGATACAGGTCTTGACCAAGAAAAGTGGTATTCTGGAGAACACTAACTCATTGTTGTTGGTGTTTTTGCCTTTGGACTAGAAAAGATAGTCCCACATCGGCTACACCAAATGGTGAGTATCTCAATATAATGCATTGCTTGTGTTGAGGTGTGCACATGAGGTGTAGTGGGGCACAAGTTTGTGCCATGTGGAAGTATTTTCCTAGAAGGAAAAAGGATTAAATCCAACAAGGATGCAAGTTAATTTTTGTTGTGCGGACTCGGACTCGGACGCGGACTCCAAGATGTCTCGTGCATGCACGGGAGGGTTCGGGGGGTAGGCGTGGACTGGCACACTTCTATGCTGATTGTGGGATGATCTAAAATATCAAACTCTATTTTTGAGTATTGGTATTTTAGTCCCACATCGGATAGGAGAAGAGGTGAAGTCTCAACTCCACTCTATAAATAGAGCCCCTTGGTCTCCTTTGAAAGATGCACCAAGAAGAGAGTTGAGGGAGTCTGTTAAGTCCAGGAAGCCCGTTCAAGTCTCAAATATTGACTTACGAGCGTTCCAGAAGTTCTCCTGAACTTTCTGGTTCCTGGGAGCTTATCCGTACTGCGGGTATAGCTTTGAGCGCCAGTGTTCAACACCCCAGCGAGATCCGCTCTTCTTCTTCCTTCCTCTTTCTGTTGCCTTCGAGAATCTGAGACTCAACTGTTGTTGATCATCTCTTGTTGCCTTCGAGAAACCGCTATTGCAAACGCGATTCGATTTTTTTAATCGTTTAGGCTACGCAATCAGCATTATTTGCATCTCTTTTTTAGGGATTGCAACTGCATTATTTGCATCTCTTTTTTAGGGATTGCAACTGCATTCTTTGCATCTCTTCTTAGGGATTGCAACTGAGTTTTTCCATCGATTGTTTGCAAATAGACTAACAATCTCAAAGCTATACGATTCGATGGAAAACACTCGTGCTTCGCTTGTCGATACCGGCTTTAACAAGTTGGAGAAATTCGACGGCGAACACTTCCAGATCTGGAAGCGAAAGGTGACTCTGAACCTTCAACTCGTGGATGTTGATCACGTGTTGGATGAGGAAGAACCAATCGTTCCAGCAACAGGATCTGCTGCTGTTCTGGCCGCTGCTACGAGCAAGCAGACGAAGTGGAAAAAGGATAACAGCATATGCAGGCTGCTGATCCTGAATTCCATGGAAGACTCTCTGGCCGAGTCCTACACAAAGAGGACTTCTGCCAAAGAGATCTGGGAGTCCGTGGGGAAGCTGTATGACGACGACGAGGCCCGGTCGAAGATGTTCATGGTTGAAAAATACCACAAATGGGTCTTTGAAGACGAGAAGACCATGCTGCCCCAAGTGAAAGAGTTCCTGAAGCTGCGCCAGAAACTGGAGGACGATAGCATGCCCCTCGTCGACAAGTTCGTCGTTGGAGGGATCGTGGCAAAACTTCCTCCAGGATGGAGCAACATCTATGCAAGGATGCATAGGAAGAAGATGGAGATTAGCCTGGATAATCTCCTCAGCGAGATTCATGTTGAGGACGAGATGCGCTCTCAACAGAAGTTGGACACCCTGTCCAAGCAACTAGCAACGGCGAATCTGGTTCAAGCCACCAGAGAGAACAAAGGGAAGCAGGCGGCTTCTCACCACAAGAAGAAGGACTTCTCGAATCTGAAAGTGAAGGGTCCAGGATTCAAGCAACAGAAGTCCAAGTCCCATGTGACTTGCTTCAACTGTGGCAAGAAGGGTCACTATAAAAGTGAATGCAAGTCCAAGCCCAAAGAGCAAGGTGAGCCTAACAAGGTTTCTTTGGTTACTAATCAGGTTGCCATGATAGCACAGGTTGCAACTGTGGGGGCAGACTTGGACTGGTGGATAGACACTGGCGCGACATGTCATGTCTGTTCAGACAAGGACTGGTTCGTCTCCTATGAGCCTACTTCCGAGAAAGTCATGATGGCGAACCAGGCACAAGCTGAAGTACTGGGGATCGGGACGGTGGAGCTGAAGCTTACATCGGGGAACATTCTGACGCTTCAAGGTGTGAAGCATGTTCCTGCAATCGCAAAGAACCTGATCTCTGGGAGCCTGCTCTGCAACGCAGGCTTGAGGATGGACATCAATGCTGGCCAAATGGTGATGTCCAAGAAGGGTACTTTCTTCGGAAAAGCTTTTCAGACTGAAGGAATGTACAAAATTCAGCTTGTTGTAACCCAGCATAATAATGTCAATGCTATCACTAGTTTGAATTACTCTCTTGAGTTGTGGCATAATAGACTAGGACATGTTCATTGTAAACGAATAAACAAAATGTCTAGTCTAGGACTTATCTCCAAGTGTGGGGGTAAGGTAGAGAAATGTGAGATATGTGCTCAGACGAAGATCACTAGGAAACCCTTCCACAGGGTCCATCGAAGCACAGATCTTCTGGAGTTGGTTCACTCAGATATCTGTGACTTCAAACAATTCTCTACAAAGGCCGGGATGAAGTATTTCATTACTTTCATCGATGACTTCTCCAAGTATGCCTTCGTCTATTTACTCAAATCTAAAGACGAAGCATTCGAGAAGTTCAAGGAGTTCAGGGCCGAGGCTGAACGGCAAACTGGACAACAACTCAAGAGGCTGAGGAGTGATCGAGGTGGGGAATATAGGTCTCATGAATTCTCATCATTCTGCAAAGAACATGGAACCATCAACGAGACGACGGCTCCGTATTCTCCACAATCCAACGGAGTAGCAGAAAGGAAGAACAGAACGTTGACAGAGATGATGAATTCTATGCTGTTGACTGCGGATCTCCCAAAGTGCTATTGGGGAGAAGCTGCATTAACGGCCACTTTCATTCTGAACAGAGTGCCGTATGCAACTTCCAACATAACTCCTCATGAACTCTGGTTCAAAGTCAGACCCAACCTGAATGTCATTCGAGTGTGGGAGTGCCTGGCTTATGTGAAGCTCCCGGATCTAAAGATTCAGAAGCTGGGGACAAGGACTACTAAGGCGATCTTCCTGGGGTATGCCGAGAAGAGTGATGCTCGGAGATTCCTTGATATCGAGTCAAATCATATCATCGAATCTCGCGATGCTGAATATTTTGAAGAAAAGTTTGCAAGGCACAAGAACATTGTTCTCGCGGACATTCCGGAGAATAATGAGGGTGCGGAGCAGACAGAGATCTTTATCGAACCAGTAGTCCAAGATGGAGTTGTTGTCGAGGAGACACCAGCTGAACCAGAACTCGCTGAGCCGTCAACTAAGCGAGCGAGGAGGCCGAAAGACTTCGGAGATGACTTCGTCACCTATCATGTGGAAGCAGATCCGCTTACCTATGATGAGGCGATGAAGACCAGAGATGCTATATTCTGGAAGGAGGCGATTGACAACGAGATTGACTCAATCACCTCCAATAACACATGGGTATTGGTCGACCTACCAGAAGGAGCAAGACCCATCGGATGCAAATGGATCTTCAAGAAGAAGATGAAAGCAGATGGAACCATTGACAAGTTCAAGGCCAGGCTAGTGGCCAAGGGGTTTGCTCAGAAGCAGGGGATCGACTACTTTGACACTTATGCTCCAGTAGCTCGGATGACAACTATCAGATTGTTAATTGCTTTAGCAGCAATACACAAGCTGGTGATACATCAGATGGATGTGAAAACGACATTCCTTAATGGCGAGCTGACCGAAGAGATCTACATGCAACAACCAGAAGGTTTTGTCGTCAGAGGTCTGGAAGACAAAGTCTGCAAGTTGATGAAGTCTCTGTATGGTTTGAAGCAAGCTCCCAAAATGTGGCATGAGAAGTTTGACAAGGTGATAAGGTCAAATGGCTACAGGGTCAGTGAAACAGACAAGTGTGTCTATACGAAGTTTGCTGACGGAAGAGGAGTAATCGTTTGTCTATACGTGGACGACATGCTAATCCTAGGTACGGATTTAAGCTGCGTCACAGAGACAAAGAAATTCCTCTCGACCAAGTTCAGTATGAAGGACTTGGGGGATGCTGACGTAATCTTGGGGCTCAAGATCATCCGGACAGGCACTGGAATAGCGCTGTCACAGTCTCATTACATTGAGAAGATGCTCTCTCGCTACGGGTATCAAGATCTTCCTATTATTGATACACCGTACAGGAGTGATCTGAAACTGGAGCCAAATTCGAAGGAGAGCGTCAGGCAGTTGGAGTACGCTAGCATCATCGGAAGTTTGATGTACGCTACTACTGCCACAAGGCCTGACATAGCCTTTGCAGTGGGAATGTTGAGTCAATTTACGAGCAATCCAGGCGTAAAGCATTGGAAAGCTGTGAAGCGTGTTATGAGATATCTCAAGAAGACTCAGACATATGCACTATACTACAGCGGAGATCCGTCAGTAGTGGAAGGCTTCAGTGATGCTAGCTGGTGTTCAGAGGTGGAGAGCGAATATTCCACAGGTGGATATGTGTTCGCCATGGGTAGAGCTGCTATATCGTGGAAGTCGAAGAAGCAGACTATGTTATCTCGCTCCTCCATGGAATCTGAATTCTTTGCATTGGACGCTGCAGCAGATGAAGCAGAGTGGCTTCGGGAGCTCATGTATGACCTTCCAATGGTTGGGGCTCAGATACCGACGATTCCGATATACTGTGACAACCAGGCGGCAGCAGCAGTGGCATCAAATGAACTCTTCAACGGGAAGAAGAGGACTGTGCGGTTGAAGCACAGAGCAGTGAACGATCTCATAAAAAGGGGCGTCATTGCAGTGATCGATGTTCGGAGTCAGGAAAACCTGGCGGATCCGTTCACGAAGGGTCTCAAGCGTCAGCTGGTCGAGGACACAGCAAGGAAGATGGGCTTGAAGGCATTCTAATATTGTGTCATTATAATCCTATCAATAAATTTTATGTTATTGGTTCAAAGAGAAATCTACCAGATATCTAATTTTTTGATTCAAGGGAGGACTATTGACTGGAAAAATATTAGTTAACAGGGGGCACTTGTTCTGCGGAACATGTAAGGGTTTCGGACCCAGAACCACTGTTGTCTACTATGAATTTTCTACGAAAAATTGATCCTGTGAGAAGGATGGCATAATGCCTTAATGAGTTCTCAGACTGAGTGAAGGTCTGTTATGCTTTACAGGAAGCATGGTGGCGCAACAACCACAAAGGAGTGTTACAACTCCATGCTACAGTGGGGTGACTCCACCATGAGGTTCCCAGGTAGGGGTAATGCCTCGGCTTTGTTAGCCAAGTTACAGGCGGCGTAGCACCGCATATAGGCAGGTAGCCTAATGTTGCATAATCGTAATAAAGAGATGTAGGCAGCACTACAAAGAGGCCGGTATCCTCATGTTACAGTGGCATGACACCACGATGAGGTACCCAGGTAGGGGTAAAGCCTCGGCTTTGCAAGCCATGTCATAGTGGCGTAACACCACAAGGGAGCGCAAGGCTTCATGCTGGGTAGTTTGGCACTACAAAGAGGCTTGAGACCTCATGCTACAGTAGTATGACACTACGATGAGGTTCCCAGGTAGGGGTAATGCCTTGGCTTTGTCAGCCATGTCATAGCGGCGTAGCACCGCAAAGAAGCGCAATGCTTCATGCCAATGACTCTTTATATAGAACTCACCTATAGTGTATGGACAGAGATATCAGGCCGTCTCTTGAGGGTAAACTTGTAGACGCCCAAAAATTATACACTGAAACCAGGCTGGCACAAGGCCTTCAATGTGCAGCCAGAAGCACAGTTGATGTCACTATGTGAGTAGGAAGAATTGCAGTTATGGTGCAGAATTCAAGGCTTAGTCCATTCTTGTATCATGCTGTTATTTAACCTATGCGGGAAGATTCAAGTCGTAGCGACATCTCTCCTAATGCATGATGGACAATCACTGTGGGGAACGCTCAACCCATATATTGAGATATGTGGGGGATTGTTGGTGTTTTTGCCTTTGGACTAGAAAAGATAGTCCCACATCGGCTACACCAAATGGTGAGTATCTCAATATAATGCATTGCTTGTGTTGAGGTGTGCACATGAGGTGTAGTGGGGCACAAGTTTGTGCCATGTGGAAGTATTTTCCTAGAAGGAAAAAGGATTAAATCCAACAAGGATGCAAGTTAATTTTTGTTGTGCGGACTCGGACTCGGACGCGGACTCCAAGATGTCTCGTGCATGCACGGGAGGGTTCGGGGGGTAGGCGTGGACTGGCACACTTCTATGCTGATTGTGGGATGATCTAAAATATCAAACTCTATTTTTGAGTATTGGTATTTTAGTCCCACATCGGATAGGAGAAGAGGTGAAGTCTCAACTCCACTCTATAAATAGAGCCCCTTGGCCTCCTTTGAAAGATGCACCAAGAAGAGAGTTGAGGGAGTCTGTTAAGTCCAGGAAGCCCGTTCAAGTCTCAAATATTGACTTACGAGCGTTCCAGAAGTTCTCCTGAACTTGCTGGTTCCTGGGAGCTTATCCGTACTGCGGGTATAGCTTTGAGCGCCAGTGTTCAACACCCCAGCGAGATCCGCTCTTCTTCTTCCTTCCTCTTTCTGTTGCCTTCGAGAATCTGAGACTCAACTGTTGTTGATCATCTCTTGTTGCCTTCGAGAAACCGCTATTGCAAACGCGATTCGATTTTTTAATCGTTTAGGCTACGCAATCAGCATTATTTGCATCTTTTTTAGGGATTGCAACTGCATTATTTGCATCTCTTTTTTAGGGATTGCAACTGCATTCTTTGCATCTCTTCTTAGGGATTGCAACTGAGTTTTTCCAT
Source organism: Iris pallida (assembly GCA_029216955.1). Taxonomy (NCBI): domain Eukaryota; kingdom Viridiplantae; phylum Streptophyta; class Magnoliopsida; order Asparagales; family Iridaceae; genus Iris; species Iris pallida. The sequence goes on along the minus strand of JANAVB010040516.1, from coordinate 45,537 downwards.
CGATTGTTTGCAAATAGACTAACAATTGTTGCTTCTGTTGTATCTGCAGTTGCTAAAAGTCACACAAAAATCGGCCCATGCAGTACTGACAGACATCCGGTTCGGAGGTTTCCCTTTGTGGTGGAACTGGCTCGACCGCCAAGTCCCCAACGAATCGCACTCCAACACACTTCCCATGACCCCTACAGCACCAGGACCAGCACCAGCACCAGCACCAGCACCAGCACCAGCACCAAAGTTGAAATCCACTGCCTTTGCTGGCACCTTGCAGTGCCCCAATAGCCGCAATGAACCAAAGAGACCAGTCCATGATGTTCTAGACGTACCCACTCCTCGCTCTGCCATAACAGTGCTGCCAACTCCGAGAGCCCCGCATCCGTCAGGTGCAACAAATAAGTGGCATAAAAAACAAATGAGAGATGACGATAGCTTGACAAGTTGCCCGGCATTCACAGCAGTGCCTAACTACATGACCCCTACTGTATCGGCCAAGGCGAAGGCTAGAGACAGCTCTGTCACAGCCAAAGATGGACATGAAGGAGGGAAGAAACGTTTCTCATTCAGTTTGACTCAGAGCATCGCATCCGTGGGTTGGAACAAGGGGCCATTCTTTTCGTCTAAAGAATCCGTGCCGATCCCGAGGAGATCAGGGAAGCACAGATCGACGAGCTCGATAGGGGGCATGAGTGTTGATTCTACTGTTTCTTTGCCTGTGAGAGTTGGTAGGAAGCCATTTAAGTAGTTGATTGTTTGTGAGAAGCATTTGGTTGTTTTGATGTATTGTACTCATTGGCTTTTGTGATCATGTTTGTTTCTTCGCTTGTTATTTGGGTGTAGGAATTTTAATTTGCTTCAGATATGGGGAAAAAAGTGTGTGCAATGTACAATGGAAATATCCGGAATAATGTGTTGTACAAAAGAAAGCAAGGTCGTGCATTATATCTCTAAGATTCTGACATCCGTAAGTTGAAGTTGAAACGTGAATACACATGGATCCAAGGTATAGTTCCCTTTCCAACATGAATCCAAGGTATTTCCTCGGAAGCTTGAGTTTGAGGATAAGTATATTAAGATGCGCACAACTAATTAGTGGAGTTTTCCCTATATTCTATGGTGGGGTTTGGTCATAGTTAATCCTAGAAATTGGTTAGAAATTAGTTTTATTAAGGAATAAATCCCTAAAATTCTCCAAAAATTATATAATCACCAAATAAATATATAATGCCCTAAAGTCAATTCCTAGGCTTAATTAGAGTCTTATACTTCTAGTCTCAGCCTACTTGTTGGTTTCCTGGCTACACTGGTTTAGTTTCACAATCCAAAAAGTCTAACGAATGCTGTTTAGATACGTTCTATCTCAGTCTATACATGGTATTAATGAATTTTTGGGAGTGGATGTTACAATCTGCCCATCTTAAAAGTATTTCGTCCTAATTACGAAATCACTTAATATCCGATATTGTTTACCACCTTGAATATTTGAGTCCTATTTCTAGAGTTACATCTCATCCTTAATTTCCTTATTAACTCATCCTCAAAAACCATATGGGAATTATCGAATATAGGAGTGGGGCTCCCTCCTATCTATCAAATCCTATTTAGGTTCAAAAATTTAGACTTTTAGGTTCAATTCTTTCTTCCTTATCTTCAATAGGTAAACCTTGCTATACTTGTTGTTTCTTTAACTACTAGGAATTACGTTTCTCATGTTTATGGCTTATGTGCATCGTAGATCTCTCAACTTTGTACCTAATATTATATCCTTCTCAACCTTCTCTAAGAGAAACAACACCACCAACATACCAACGTTTCATACTGGTAACTTCATATTACCACTGGAAATTTCCCTTTGGGTTATTTACCAAATTTTACACTTTGCTTTCAGTTACCTATTTTAATGCATGACATAAAAGATTGAATCCATTAAAATCATCTTAGGGTAGGGAGTTCATATTCCAATCACTAAAGGATTTTTCCATCCTCAAAGTTTTAACCTATAACACAAGTACTACATAATACAATGTAAATATATCTTATTCTAATCACGAAGTCCTCAAGTTTGTCGACCCTTGTCTTCCAAATTCTTTCTTTCACTATGCAGCTACTCAATTAACCACTATATTTTTTTGACATGAATCCTAGATAACCACTACCACTAGATCGATTTTTTTAATCAACCATTCATTTAAAATTTCTAGAACCTTTTAAATTGTTCATCGCTTCATCAAGATATTACCCAATCATTGATCCTCAATATAAGCACTATCACGTAAACCTCCCACAATAATTCTTTATTTTAAATCTTTTTGACCATAATGATAAATTAAGAGTTTTTATCGAGGCAGTACACAAATTACTCAGGGCTAGCCCAATATTGGGGATAACCCATTTTGTGGAATATTCACTCAGGGCAGTATAAAACATAGTAGGGGTTGCCCACCCTTCCCTCCCCTCAAACCCCCCTCCAAAACCCAAAACATTCTAATGTTTACTCTCTCTCTCTCTCTTCAAAATCCTTTTTTCCTCCTTCCTTCACTTCAAACTCTAAACTTCTTCACAATCCTTGTTAATGCCCAAATATCATAGTGTAGTAATAAAATAGGTATAGGGTGAACTTTCAATGGATTTCTAAAATTTTGAACCCATTTTAGGGTCTTGAACTTCAGATTTTCATCGACAGTGCGACTGGAAGACTCGGGACTGTACAAATTTTCTATATTCCTGATAACATACAGGACTATAGAAAATGTCTACAGTCCTGAAACATAGAGGACTATAGAAATTTTCTACAGCCATGACTGGATCCAGAATTTAAGGACATGTCAAAAAATTCACAGTCCTACCTATTGGAAGGACTGTTAAAATTTTGACAGTCTTAAATGAACAACATATTTTGTTGACTGTCAAATATTTCGACAGTTAGTATACACGTAGACTCAAAAATTATGACGGTCCTAAAGAAAATGTGTTGTTCATTTAGGACTGTCAAAAATTTTGATAGTCCATTATATTTGGATAGCCTCGAGTAAATTTTTTTAGTGGCAAACTTGTAAATAAAAAAAGGGCAACCCTGATAAGTTTTGTAGCACCTTTATAAATACCTAAATCAACTCATTCATATCAGTTTTAAAAATTAAAAACCATTAATGCTACTCCTAAAAATTGACTTATTGTTCCTCAAACATTTATCTCTCCCATTCATTTATTCCATCTATTATTTCTTCAAACTCCCTTTGCATCTTCTAGTCTAAATTACCAACGAATCCTTCTTGCCAAAACCAAATATTTTAACCTCGATAATTTTCACTAGTCACTTTCAGTCGTTGAAATTATATATAAATCTCTAATCATCAATCCTCTAGGTTACAAATCAATTATTAGTCATGCATAACTTCCCCTAATATTCCCTATTTAATATTTGTTCTCCTTAGAATATCTTAGGTAGTGTTTATCATATCCTTCATGATTGCTATGTAAGTCAACTATTTAATTACTCGAGATTGTTGATTCTAACTACCCACAATTATCTTTGATAAACCTATATAGGTGCAGCTAAGGGCAATAAAGGCTTACCGTAATCTAGTACTTACTATAGGCATACCTTCATCTATCATATCCTCGCATACCTTCATCTATCGTAAACTCTATATCATACATGCATCATAACCATACAACAACTTTTATCAACTTCACTAAACAAAAGATTCGCTTATGGATTTTCTAATCCAGTCATTGATAATTAAAGGCGCAATGCTTTAGGGCTGGGTTGAACAAATCATACAATATCAATCAAGATTAGGGTCAAACAAAACATGTAGATATTCAAAATATTCAAGAATGGTATGAAGTCAATTTAGATGCATATGATAATCTAGGTAGAACTTGAGAACTATAAACCTCCGTGATCCTATTATCTGAAATTCTGCCTCACTAGTATACCTCTAGCTGCAAGAAATCCTAATTTCATAATACAATGGATGGTTGCAGCATACTGACTCGCCAAATAATATAGGTTCTCTAACCTTCCCTTGGCCAAATCTATGAGATGTTTCCAAAACAACTTTAGCGAATAACCGAGGATAGCCAATTACTACGTCAAAAGGAAAAATCTCATCGAGTCACAACAAAGAGAATAATACGGGAGCAATCATGCTGAAAGAAATAACGCAAAAGCAATCATTCTAGAAGGATCCTAGAGAAACATATAATTCTAGCTGTGGATGTATCCTCAAATGTTAATTCTAACTTAGTCGATGGCTTGCAGTAGTACAACTAACCTAGGCACTACTAAGACTTCACACACTTTGCAAAGATTAGGCATGTATGGACCACAAAAAATTATGTCATGCCTCAGTCCCAAAATACGTAGGAGCTAGTTTACGCAACAATGACCAGTTATGCATCAAGCGGACTCCAGCCCAACTTAAATATGTATACGATGTCCATGTCATAAAAACTATCCATATAAAATATCAAGTACATCTATGACACTACCTATGAAATATGAACTATATATAGCAAGAAATAAAAAAGAAGAACATGAAGAAGGTAACAACTAGGTATACCTGAATTTTGAAGAAACAATCTCCCCGTAGTCCTTTGAAAGCAGTTCAGAAAATAACATGGAAGAAAAGTATGTCCTCAGAGGGACGTAACAAGATACATAATATGCATGCCATATAAGATAAAGAATAAATAGCAACAAGGGAACAACACATACTCATGGAACAACCACTCACAACTAATCTATGTGAACATGCACTTGAGGACAACGTTTCCATGCATGAGATTTCTGAACAAATAATAATGCATGAACAGCAAGTTGCCCTCATCCGAGTCATTAGCGGCCAGCACGTAAAAATAAAATAACAGCCCTACGTTACAATGATACCATTGAGTCGCATACACGATCCATCCAGTATGACACTACAAGTAGCAAGTCAAGTCCAGTTATATACACAAGAGATACCTAGCATGCAATACAACAAAAATTAATGTACCATACATATTAAGTGTCAACAAGAATACTCATGTAACATATCATAGAAAACCAAAGTAATAGTATAATAAAAGAAAGATTGATGATATGCTCAAAATAAGTAAATACTGAGAATCAAATAGACAATGTATACTTATTTGGAGTTCGTCCAAGCATGCAGAGTTCTGAGATCAAAGTCTAGCTGGAACTATCCACGAACGAACTAGCTATGACCATCATAATATATACCAATCCCAATAACAAATATTCATACAAATACAAATAACCATTTGTAACTTAGGAAAGTGGGATCGGTCCAAGTCGCCTATCACCTACGCCCCCTAAGTTATTTATTAGTCATAACATATAGTACTAAGTTACTCTAGTCTCTATAATCAATATTTGTTTATTTATTATGATTTGTAAGTTATAGATTCAAAATACCAAGTTTGATCTCGTAGTTTGTGCAACAAAGTGTACGACATACAAATCGAGACAAGATGGTTAATCACAAGGTTAACAATCTTATTTGGTGATCCGTACAGTCATTTTGTCAATTTCAGCAATACAAATTAACTGGAATCGACGTATCTTAGTTTCGATGCACGTATTTTGAATTACGAACATGATAAACATTAATTACAATATAAAGATAGGGTGGTTTAATCAATTAAACAATATTATTATGCTAAAAAACTTAGTATCATATGATAAAAAGCCTCTACGATCACAATAAAATTAAAGGATCAAAAGTGCGACGGTTGGATCTTTAAGAAAGTCCAAAATACTAATTCTGGATGACAAGAAAGGATTGGGGTTGTACATAGTATATTATCAGAATATGTGTGATCCAACCGTATTAAAATTAATTTATATGAGAAAGTATACTTGAAAACGGACCAAGAAACAAAGGTAATGGCGTGAAAATATGGGTCCTAAAAGATGAGTATGTTGTTTGACACAATACAGACATGACGTGCTAATACGATCGATTTTGGTCGACCAACCCTTATCGTGATCATGCCAACCTCAGCATGTTTAAAGATAAATATGTCATGAGCACAGCGACGAAGCCCGATCGTGAAATCGGACGTTGGATCTTGTGTGACGAGTCTCTAAAATTACCGACACAAAATGATGGATATGTCTTGAAAATCTAGACACAACTACTAATTCCTTGGTGTCGGGTCAACTTAAGAGGACTGGGAATAGACTCATATGGAAGAGGAAAGAGAGGGACACATATTGGTGGTGTGGATTTTGATTTGTGTGTAGAAAATTGTCCGAACATAGGGAGACACAATATGTGGTGGCGGCTGGACACAATAGATGTAAGGTTTACAAAAGAGAGGTTGCTCACTGCTACAACTACAATTTTTATAAAGGCGCTGCTACCTTGCCCGTGTAGTGCCCGTCCCGCAAAGTCAATCGGAGGAATCGAAACGCCGACGGCGTTCGGACTTAGCCTTGCAACGGCTACTCGGAGACATCGCTTGGTCAAGACGACCGCTCGCTCAGGGGGGTAGTTTCGGTGAACTTGCCTCATCTTTGCCTTCAATAATAAAACACATGTTTTCAACTTGCACAATAGGCTTGATAATAAAAGAGACGAATCCACATAGCTAAGGGAATAATCCCGACGGGTCGAAATGAGTTAGAACATGGAAAACGTCCCACGGTCGGCCTAGAGTTGGTGCACGGCGTGCTTTGAAAATGACACTCGGTCCTTCGTCCTGTGGCTTGGGAGAAGGAAAGTTGGTCTTCGACACAAAAGCTAAGAATTAGCCTAAGTCATAGGCGTTGCCCGCGTAAATGCTCGATAAAGCATGCACGCTTCCGTAATGCAAGGCTTGGCATAGCCTTTGCTCGTCCCTCGGGTTAAGTTGTAGGCTTGTGTAAGTTAGGCAAAGTTATGCCAGTCGACCTAAGTCATTCCAAGTGCTGTCCCACTCATTCTGCAGTTGTCAAGTTAAATAGTCTCACGATCCCAAGGCCCGTCATATAAATATGACTTGGACGATAGCGTCGCGTAGAACGTAAGTCGGTTTGAGACACAATGTACGGACTTAGCGTTAAGGTATGAACCACGGTCGACTTAATGAGTTTTGGAGAAAGGACTATCGAATAGGCATTCCTGAGTTGAATGAAATGATACGGTAACATAGAAAGAATGCTCGCGACCGTGGGTTGTCGAGGGGTCTCAAATGATGAAGTCTGGAATGTGGAACTCAAAAGATAGTAAAACAATGAAAGTAAAGAATGAAACGGTCCTAAAATAAGGAAGTGGGTCGAGTCTGCATGGTCATTGGACAACTTGTGTACCGGTGCACAAGGGTTTTAATTTTGTTCCTCAGACGGTTGCCGCGGCCACGGGACCGATCTGGCCTAGGAGGAACCACGGGCCTACGGGACCCTTGGATGGTGTGCGACCTGACCCAAGGGGTGCGCCGTAGGACGGCTATTAGGGGAAATTCGGCGAGATCGCGCCTCATTTTACGAACGTACCCTTATATCCAATGGAGGTCCAAGATAGCTTGTCGTGCTAGTGACCAAGTTCATATAAATGTCGGCATGATGGCGGTAATCCACGAGTGTGCCTTTGGATTTAGTCGAGTATTGAGTGCGCTATATCAAGGAGTCGAGTTGAAGGTGTGTACAAGTTAAAAACACAATGTTGGGCCTAAGATTTGGTTTCAACGTAGGCGTCGTGCTTTGGCACGAGTCGTGGCATCGAGTCTTAAGATGTTGGCATAGAGTTGCACAAGTTTGATTGAGTTGTCGCGGGTTTAAGTCAGGAATCGTCGTAAGGCAAGTTGGTTGAGCGACACTAAGTTCACAAGTCTCGGTTGGGTCAGTTGGTTATCAAAGTAGCAAGGGCCGCGAGACGGCGAAATGGTTAAGTCTTACTGAATTGCGAGGCACGGCCTCAGCAAGGGTTTGTGGCACGGTCACACGGAAATGAAGCCTTATCGCGTAGTTGCGTCTCTGATTTTGGCCGAAAGGTAAGCACGACTTGATAGGTTAACGTTGTTGGCACGAAAAGGGGATCTAGAGGTAACGTATGAGTTAACGTTATGGTACAAGCACGGAATGGTCCTCATACACAAATAGGCCAAGGCGTCCGTAGTCTTAAAACTGATCCTAAGACAAGACTAGAAAGACAATAGAAAGGGATTTAAGCTGCACAAAGTAAATGAACGTGTAGATTTGTATGGGTGGGCGAGGAGCTCACTCCACCAGTACAGTTGAGTACTGACACCCACACAGTGTTCATGTGCAGGCACAGGTAGAAGCTCGTGGCACGGAGCTCGCTTGGATGCGTCGAGACACGGAGTTCCTTGGCGATTCGAAGCGTGCGGCCGCATGGAACCGAAGACTTATACAGGACATAATGTATGGACATCGCCTTCCGAAGCTTCCGCTAGTTCAAGCATTTGTATCGAGAGATGAGAGAGAGCAGAGTGACTTGTAAAATGAGAGAAAAGTGAGCATGAGAGAATTTGTAATTTGGCCTTGTGCCCACAAATGTAATCTTGTATTCAATATCAATAAAGAGCTTCTTTGAATGACTTGTGTTCATGTATTCTTGTTCTAATTTCTGCTGCATGTTTCAATGTATCTGCTTGGGACTTCTGTGTGACGACCCCGTCACCGCCGATGTAATCGACCGTTATGAAACTGCCTTACACGAGCGCAATCTAGGCTCGTGCGGCATCATGCCTTAGCGAGGACGATCGCTCCTACGGGAGCGGGGCATGACATAATGGTATCAGAGCACGGCTTTACGTCCTTGGACTTTAAGTCGAATTTCTCAGTTTTGAAAGCTCATCGTTGGAAAATAAGTGTGTGCTCTCTCAAATGTCCCTCGGCATGTCCATACAATAAGTCTAAATACTTTCGAAAGCTCATTCAAGCGTTCCATCAAACGCATCGATAGGCGATGGCCTTTGTGCCGAACGATGTTACACATGACTCGATAGGAAACACATGCTAAATTAACATGTCGCATGCGTGTCCAACTAGTCCTACGTCGACATTAGCAAGTGAGTGTGCAAACTTGATATAGTCCGCACGGGATGATTATGCGGTACAACTTAGTCCGCGTATCGCACACCTAGACTTTTGGTGCAAACGAGTTGTGAGCAATATTGAGTATCGCTCGATCGGAAACGAAAATGCACTTAGAGTGTCTATTGATAGGGATGCTATCGAGTTAACGCTTAGGCGTACACGGAAGATTGACTTGGATTTCGAAGAATAGTGCGAACGACTTAGTCCGTCGATGCGACGTGAGCGATTACGCTAGAGATTCGTCGAACAAATCTGAAGGACGAGATAGCGAGCAATACGAATGTGATTGTGGTTTAGATCGGGATGGCTCCAATCCGAGTGGTGTATGGACGTTATAGAAATTGTTCGAGCAAGACTAAAGGATTTACGGATAGAACGAGTATGTCGGCACGCGATGGTATCGCACAAAGCCTTGGAACGCGTCACGCTTAGTTGGTCGTGACTTCGTGTGTCCCGAACGAGATGTCGTTTGGACAACTTGTGAATGGGCAACGCGAGTTAGAAAATGATCTGGAACGATGAATAAAAAGGATTGGTCTTGATCGAGGAAACTTAGAGGATTGCGCGTACGATTTCGGATCGAGTCGAATGAAATTGTGACTTGCGTTTGGACAACAATCTTGAAACTTGCTTGAGGAATGGCGATCGAACTTGATCTTGAATATCAAAAAGATTGTGGAATATCCATTCGGACAATAGCATCAGTCGTACGACTCGAAATTGGTTGCAAGGAAAGATCGTCGGGTTACGCATATCATCGATGGTATTGAGGCGTATCAAAGATCGATATACGATAACTCGGGGGTACTCTGACTCGGCGAATGACGATTGTGCAAATGTCATTGCTCCGATGGATGCTATACTCGGGATATTAAAATGTGTCGAGGAAAAGATAGACTTGGCTCGAGGATTTTCTAGTTGAACGAATGACGATCGGACTATCGAACTTGGCTTGGATGAAAAATAGAATGTTTGGATTTGCTTCGTCGATAACCACAACGTTGACGTTCTTGTCTTATGCAAGCGCTACTCCAGCCTCGCACATGCATCACGCCGATTTGGGCGATCACTCCGCGTGAGCGCTGGTATGGTGATTCATACAGCGGGGGTGGTCGAACTTGCACGGCGCGACAATTCGATGCCTCGACTTGTGGTTTGACGCGAAGGTGGACTTGAGAATGACTTGGTGTACTGAACGATTAAACTTGAGGATTAAGTAGGTCCAATCCGCATATCGAAAATGAATTAGTCTAGACTCAAACAAGAGTTACGTCTCGATGAGAATGATTATTCCGCGAAAGCGTTGCATGGTGATTCATGAACCACCGTGGATAATCGGACTCGCGTGAGATTGGGGCGCAACATACTGTCGAGCTAAACGACCTCGTGATCGAATACATGAATTGGTTAGAATTGGTGAAATGAATGGATTCTGCGCAACGAATGTCTCGATGCGAATTAGGTGATCGTGCTCGATGTTTAGAAATCTGAGTGACGCGAGCTTGGGTAGAAAACCCCATACTATCGACTTTGGTTTGACCCTAGGATTGGGGTCAGTGTTGGCATTATTGTTGGAGAACTATGATTCTAATCCTGACGTTGACTTAGCCTCGAGAAATTGGCCTAGCGGTTAGGCGAGACGTCCTGTTTCAAGTGTTAGCAATCGAAAGATTGATCTTAAAGATTGGCATGGATTGAAAGAGTGAATCAAGAATAGGAAACCCTGCTCACGAGACTCGGCTGACATGCATATATTTCAGGGACGCTTGAGTATGTGCACGATGCGACTCGAGTGAGAATGACGGATTCTCTATCATACGGTTTGGTTGAATGCATGTATTTTGTGGACGCCTGGAATGTGTGCACGATCCAACCAAGTGATACGATGAATTAAAATTAGACTTGGAGAATGGAAGAGTGTCGAGAACTAAAAATCTTGCTAAAGGAAAATTTGATAATAGTGCGAGCGTGGCTCGGAATCGAGGAAACGCGTAGGCGGAGTGTATACGATAAGTTCTGGCGTGCCCCGCATAACCGTTATAGTTCCGTGTCTAGGAACGATTAAGTCTGGGCCATAGAAATGGTAGGATGGCTTGCCTTCAGGAAAGTCTCGAGGACGAGACTTATTCTGAGTGTTGTATGATGTAGTGCCCCGTCCCGCAAAGCCAATCGGAGGAATCGAAATGCCGACGGCGTTCGGACTTAGCCATGCAACGGCTACTCGGAGACATCGCTCGGTCAAAACGACCGCTCGCTCAGGTGGGGTAGTTTCGGTGAACTTGCCTCATCTTTGCCTTCACATAATAAAATGCATGTTTTCAACTTGCACAATAGGCTTGATAATAAAAGAGACGAATCCACATAGCTAATGGAATAATCCCGACGGGTCGAAATGAGTTAGAACATGGAAAATGTCCCACGGTCGGCCTAGAGTTGGTGCACGGCGTGCTTTGAAAATGACACTCGGTCCTTCGTCCGTGGCTTGGGAGAAGGAAAGTTGCTCTTCGACACAAAAGCTAAGAATTAGCCTAAGTCATAGGCGTCGCCCGCGTAAATGCTCGATAAAGCATGCACGCTTCCGTAATGCAAGGCTTGGCATAGCCTGTCCCTCGGGCTAAGTTGTAGGCTTGAGTAAGTTAGGCAAAGTTATGCTGGTCGACCTAAGTCATTCCAAGTGCAGTCCCGCTCATTCTGCGGTTGTCAAGTTAAATAGTCCCACGATCCCAAGGCCGTCATATAAAATATGACTTGGGCGATAGCGTCACGTTAGAACGTAAGTCGTTTGAAACATGATGTACGGACTTAGCGTTAAGGTATAAACCACGGTCGACTTAATGAGTTTGGGAGAAAGGACTATCGAATAGGCATTCCTGAGTTGAATGAAATGATACGGTAACATGGAAAGAATGCTCGCGACCGTGGGTCGTCGAGGGGTCTCAAATGATGAAGTCTGGAATGTGGAACTCAAAAGATAGTAAAACAATGAAAGTAAAGAATGAAACGGTCCTAAAATAAGGAAGTGGGTCGAGTCTGCATGGTCATTGGACAACTTGTGTACCGGTGCACAAGGGTTTTGATTTTGTTCCTCAGACGGTTGCCGCGGCCACGGGACCGATCTGGCCTAAGAGGAACCACGGGCCTACGGGACCCTTGGATGGTGTGCGACCTGACCCAAGGGGTGCGCCGTAGGACGGCTATTAGGGGAAATTCGACGAGATCGTGCCTCGTTTTACGAACGTACCCTAATATCCAATGGAGGTCCAAGATAGCTTGTCGTACTAGTGACCAAGTTCATATAGATGTCGGCATGATGGCGGCAATCCGCGAGTGTGCCTTTGAATTTAGTCGAGTATTGAGTGCGCTATATCAAGGAGTCGAGTTGAAGGTGTGTACAAGTTAAAAACACAATATTGGGCCTAAGATTTGGTTTCAACGTAGGCGTCGTGCTTCGGCACGAGTCGTGGCGTCGAGTCTTAAGATGTTGGCATAGAGTTGCACAAGTTTCATTGAGTCGTCACGGATTTAAGTCAGGAATCGCCGTAAGGAAAGTTGGTTGAGGGCCACTAAGTTCACAAGTCTCGATTGGGTCAGTTGGTGATCAAAGTAGCAAGGGCCGCGAGGCGGCGAAATGGTTAAGTCTTACTGAACTGCGAGGCACGGCCTAAGCAAGGGTTTATGGCACGGTCACACGGAAATGAAGCCTCATCGCGTAGTTGCATCTCTGATTTTGGCCGAAAGGCAAGCACGACTTGATAGGTTAACGTTGTTGGCATGAAAAGGGGGTCTAGAGGTAAAGTATGAGTTAACGTTGGGTACAAGCACGGGATGGTCCTCATACACAAATAGGCTAAGGCGTCCGTAGTCTTAAAACTGATCCTAAGGCAAGACTAGAAAGACAATAGAAAGGGATTTAAGCTGCACAAAGTAAATGAACGTGTAGGTTTTGTATGGGTGGGCGAGGAGCTCACTCCACCAGTACAGTTGAGTACTGACACCCACAGTGTTCATGTGCAGGCACAGGTAGAAGCTCATGGCGCGGAGCTCGTTTGGATGCGTCGAGGCACGGAGTTCCTTGGCGATTCGAAGCGTGCGGCCGCATGGAACCGAAGTTATACAAGACATAATGTATGGACATCGCCTTCCGAAGCTTCCGCTGGTTCAAGCATTTGTATCGAGAGATGAGAGAGAGCAGAGTGACTTGTAAATGAGAGAAAAGTGAGCATGAGAGAATTTATAATTTGGCCTTGCGCCCACAAATGTAATCTTGTATTCAATATCAATAAAGAGCTTTTTGAATGACTTGTGTTCATGTGTTCTTGTTCTAATTTCCGCTGCATGTTTCAATGTATCTGCTTGGGACTTCTGTGCGACGACCCCGTCGCCGCCGATGTAATCGGCCGTTATGAAACTGCCTTGTACGAGCGCAATCTAGGCTCGTGCGGCATCATGCCTTAGCGAGGACGATCGCTCCTACGGGAGGGCGTGACAGCCCGAGCGCGGCCAGCTCGCCACCACGTGGCACCACTCCATTGGCAGGTCAACCGGCATGGGACCCATGCAAATAGGGGGCCCAATAGGGTTTGGCCACGCAGGAGGGCAGGCTAGCCCACCTGCGACCAAGTTAGCATTTTTCTTTATATAACAGGGTTAGGTCTTGGGTCTTTGCGGGCCAACCCGCTAAGTTTATTTTAGGTCAGCGGCTCAAGACAGTAGGTGGCCTGGCCATTTATATATATTATATATATATATATATATATATATATATATATATATATATATTAATATATATATATAGATATATATATTATATATATAAATATATATATATATATTATATATATATATATATATATATATATATATATATATATATATATATATATATATATATATTAGTTCTAATATATCAGTGCAGGATAATATTTTAGAAGTACAAATAACAGCATATATATATATATGTATATTATATATTATAATATATATTATATATATATATATATATATATATAACATTTTAGAAGCGGGGTAGAGGTAGCGAGACTGACCGCAATTGCAGGAATCGGTTCGACTCTCTTTCATTTCTGGTTGGAAAGTGAAATTCGTTTAGTACGAGATCGCTTCACACCTCGGGGTGCTTACACCTCTCGCCTATCGAAGTTCTGTTCAAAAATCTCGTACAAGAACTTGTATAGAGAAGGATTTCTCGCTTAGCAGCAGTTCTTCCATACCAACTTAGCTGTCCGACGCTGCTATTGGCATAACAACCGGTACACCATAGGTTGACCCAACCCAGTCCTCTCGTACTAGGGTTGGCTCCTCACAGTTCTCCCTTAACACCAACGGTAGATAGGAACCGAACTGTCTCGCGACGTTCTAAACCCAACTCAAGTACCACTTTCATCGGCGAACAACCGAACCCTTGGGACCTTCTTCAACCCCAGGATGTGATGAGTCGACATCGAGGTGCCAATATATATAATATATATAATATATATATATACATTGGAAAAATGTAATTTCATTTATGCATAAAAGTCATGATACATCGCAGCTAGATTAAGCGTCACTACGTGATCGTCTCATACATGATACAGCATATTCAATATTATGAAGTAGCCCCCTCTCTGATATATGGATAGACTCAAAAGTGCGAGCGTTTCTTTCTCTCCAAACGTGCCAAACAGCTGCAGCTAGCCATAGACGCGCTTCCTAGTACCACTGGCAACCACTCCGCTTTCTTCCTTCTATCTTCTGAGCCACCTCTTTAAATTCATATACATTGCTTGTTGGGAGATCGAGTTTGCTCTCCTGCATTTGCCAAATACGGTGGGTCATCTCACAATTGAAGAAGATATGGCTCAAGGATTCTGCTTCCCGCCCGCATAGGGGACACTTACTCGAAGCAATATTTATGCCAAACCGCCCCATATAATCCACAGTGAGCAGCCGCCTCATAAAGAGTTTATATAAACACAGCTGTATCTTCCTCGGAGTTCCATTGCACCACACTATTTCTGTGTACTCCCACTTATTATGCGCAGCCCTCACTTGGTCGTATACATATTTAGGCATAAAAATGCCTCTTGGTGATCCCGTCCATGCCCAGGCATCCTTGGTGAGGCTTGGTCGATCCGGACTTGCCGGATGAGTAGTGTGACTTGCTGCGCATGCCGATTATCTTCCGCTCTCCACTCCTTTTTGTGTATGATACTGGCCACTTTAACCCCAACATATGCCTCTGGAGATACGTAGTTCCCGACCCAGCTGAGCAGGCCCTTGTGGTGAATCTAGGGATCTAGCCACAGGTCTATATCTTCCCCTTTTTTGATTGTACGCTCCAATCTCTGGCTAACCGCCCCCTCTATGTTTCAGTATCTGTTTTAAAGATATTGATTCATTATTATTAGATGAGTACGTCCAGAAGTTAGTGCTTTAAGGTACCTGGCCCTCAGCCAACTGGCCCATATAGACCCGTCCTAAATAAATTGCCATACAAGCTTTCACCCTGCCATAGTACACATAGTGCGTAAGGATTGGAGTGCGACCCCACCTTCCTCTCTAGGTCGACATAGATTTGTTCATGCAATCGCATGTATCCCGTCCCTCCAAATGAACTCTGCACATAACTTTTCGAGCCTGTCAATAGTAGTGAGCGCAGTAGTATAGACTTTAGCCAGAAGCTTGCTATAGAGTGGATGACTGATCTTACCAACTCGTTTTTTTGCCAAAAGAGAGGTTTTTGGCCTACCACCCTCCATACGCCGTTGTACAAATTCTACTATGCTCGAGCAGTCAGCGTCCTTCACATAGTTCACCGAAAGGGGGATCCCCAAGTATTTAATCGACAAATCTCCTTTGGTGATACCCAACGCTGCTACCAACTCCTCCTTCTGCGGACATACTTTGTTAAAATAAATGGTGCTATTATCTTTATTCAATTTTAGCCCAGACTTCTCACCAAATTCTGCCTGTTAGATTATATTTATGTAAATATGGCCCATAAGCCCAAATGTAGACACTATATATATTGTAACAAACCCTAGCAATGAGAACAAGGCATTATTATTTCCTACATGGTATCAGAGCCTCCCAAAAACCCTAGCCGCCATCTCCTGAAAAATCCTAGCTCACTCCCGCGCCAACGCGGCCGACGCCCGCCCCGCGCCGACTGCTCCCACCGGATTCCGACGCCGATCCGGCGCCCCTCCCTCTGTGCGGCGCCCTTGAGCGGCTTCTGCAGTGCTAATACGAATGGATTTTTGTAAAGTGCTTGCATAGAATATAGTCGTCTTGTTTGGTCATCAACCAGCATTGCATACCGCTCTCTGGTTGAGAAGAAAACAGAAAGCCTTGGCTTCGTAGGAGATCCATTATACTTCTTCTGCAGTCTCCTATTCCTGACCTTAGCACTCTCTCTCCGAGTGTTCCCTCTTGCTTCTATCTTCGGAAGAGAGTAAGCTTATTTATTTTATTTTTCAGAGGAAAACCGATTTTATATTTGTTGCTTGTTGATACATGGTCACCTGACGACCGCTCGCTCCTGTTCCGTGCCAATCGCGGCACGCCCCTGATCCGCTCGCGGCTTCCCGGCTCCGACTGAGCCGTCCGATCCGTGCCGACGATTCGCCAGATTCGTCGATTCTCCGTCGCTTCCGTCCATCAGCGGTGGATTCTTCAGGAGTTATAACAAAATTTTGGACATCCGCTCGCCCCTACGCGCCAGATCCGGCACCCCTGATCGCGGTCGATTCCCCGTCGACCCCGTCCATCAGCGGCCGATTCGTCGACGTTGTACAAAATTTTGTACACCCGACATCCGCGATGACAGATGATGCTGCGTCCAGTTATTCCGTCGCGACTGGCGGTGGTGGTGCAAACAACCCCAATTATCCTAATCCGATGGATCCATATTTTCTGAGTTTTGCTGATCAACCAGGAAATATATTACTCCTATTGTCTTTCGTGGACCGAACTATGCTGAGTGGTCTCGGTCGATACGTCTCTCCCTGATCTCTAAGCGAAAGATCACCTTTCTGGAAGGTACTGAACTCAAACCTGTTAATGATGCTAGTAATTGCTTGATTGGAGATGTGTGCAAGCACTATTGGTTCAATGGGTTCTTAATACCATTGATCCCTTTCTGAAGAAATATTTGCCGTACTTTGAGGAGGTTTATCCATTGTGGAACTTGTTAGAGAAAAGATTTGTTGTTAGCAATGGCACTCAGAAACAATAAATTAAGGTGGCTTTGGCCGAGTGCAAACAAACGGCGTCGATGTCTGTGGAAACCTACTTTAGAAATTTGTAGTCTTTATGGGATGAACAAGCTGCTTATTTTCTATTGCCTACTTGTACCTGTGATGAACTTGCTGCAAAGCTACAGGCTATGAGGGATGAAGACCACTTTCAGGACTTTATGTATGGGTTGAATGCTGAGTTGTATGGTCATACCCGATCTAATCTTCTGGCTCAAGATCCTCAGCCAAGTTTAGATCGGGCATACCAGGCAGTCCGTGAAGAGGAGGATATGCAAAAATCTTAGGTCCAATTCGCTACTGAGGAGGTGATGGCGCTGGCTATCAAGACTTCACCTCATATTTCTACTACTTCTAATAGTAGAACCTCAGATTCCAGGGACAAATCAGGTATGATCAGTACTCATTGCAAAAAAATAGGTCATGATGTTGTAACTTGCTTTACAAAGATTGGCTATCCAGAGTGGTGGGAGACTCGTCCTCGACGTGAGGGTGGACGTGGTGCTGGTGGTGGCAGAGGCCCGGCACCACCGCAGAGACGTGATGGGGGACGTGGTGCTGGTGGTGCAGGGGTTGTTCATCATGTCGTCGCAGCTGGTCATGGTGTCCCTGCTGGTCTTGCTGGGAGTTCGGCGGATATGATACATGGAGGGTATCCTTCACCACTCTCAGATGAACAATGCAGAAACTGATGAGCTTGCTGGGTAACGACAATCCTTCCAACCCTGGTCCTTCAAACTCTGGTCGTCTGATGGGTAAGAATTCTTCTGTCACTTGGATATTCGATACTGGGGCTACTCTTCGTGCGACAGGTTCTCGTGATTGTTTAGTTGATTGCTTTGCGGGCCCTGTCTGTCCTGTGATTTTGCCTGATGGGAGCACTATTGAGGCTGTTCTAAGAGGCAAAGTATTATTGACTGCTTCTTTGGTGTTGACGGATGTTTTTTACGTTCCGAAATTGACTTGCAACTTGATCTCTATCTCACAATTGATTGGTGCCAAAAATTATGATATATTATTTACTCCTGATTTGTGTTTTGTTCAGGACCGAAGTACGAGGATGGTGATTGGAACAGGTGAACAAAGGAGTGGACTTTACTTCTTGGGGAGGTTCCAGCTTCTTTGGCTTCGGTGATCCTGGCATGCAGAGAGAGTGATTCCGAGGTTTAGCATAGTAGACTGGGGCATCCTTCAGATAAAGTAATACAGACTTTACCTTTTCTTTCTGGTAGTAGTGTGTTTTCTCATAAGGCTTGTGATATTTTTCATCAAGCTAAACAGACTCGTGATGCTTTTCCTGATAGTAGTAGTCGTGCTTTGAGATGCTTTGAACTTATACACTATGATCTATGGGGACCATATCGTATTCCGTCATCTAATGGGACACGATATTTTTTGACTTTGGTGGATGATTTTTCTAGAGCTGTTTGGGTTATTTTGTTGGAGGATAAGTGTGCTGTCTACTCTATGTTTCTTAAATTCATTGCTATGGTGAAGCGTCAGTTTGGGGCCGATATACTTCGTGTGCGGAGTTACAATGGCACTGAATTTAATTGTTTACGAGATTATTTTTCATCTCAAGGTATATTGTTCTAAACATCCTATGTTGGGACACCTCAACAGAATGGAAGGGTGGAAAGAAAACATCGACATATTTTAAATGTAGCCAGGGCATTGAGATTTCAGGGTTCTCTTTCTGTGGATTTTTGGAGGAGAATGTGTTCTGAGTGCATGTTATCTGATAAATAGAATACCTTCTAGTATCTTGCATTTTAAGTCTCCTTATAAAATTTTATATGGTTCGGCTCCTTCGTATAATCATCTACGTATTTTTGGTTGTCTGTGCTATCCGTATGATTTGAAATCCCGACATGATAAATTTGCTAGCAGGAGCAGAAAATGTATCTTTGTTGGGTATTCACTTGATAAAAAGGGATAAAAATTGTATGACTTGGAGACATGTGAATTTTTTGTGTCCCGTGATGTAACTTTTTATGAAAAAGAATTTCCTGGGTGTGGCTCTGCTAGCGAGATATCTTCTACGACACGCCATACATCTGTTGAGGTGCCGGGAGACAATATAGAGGCTTTTGGGATGGTGGCGGCTATGGTGGCTGAGGCCAGAGTGGTTGCTGGTGGCTCGGCATCGAGTGGCGAGGATGCACAAGTAGCTGCAGAAGTATTGACAGGAGAATCCGCTGGGGGTGATACGGATACTACTAATTATACAGGGGATACAGTGTTGCCAGAGGTGCCCGACGAGGTAGTATTGGAAAGAGAATGAGAAAGAAATCACAGCCAGTACGATTGCAGGATTTTATGACGAATGTTGTTCGAAGTAAAAGTCCTCCCTTCACCACAGTTCATCTGTTCCCGTCACTTCCTCAGGTACTTCGTATCCTCTAACACAATTTCTAAGTTATGACATATTTACTGCTGGACACAGAGATTTTCTTGCAGTTATCACTGCAGGTGTTGAGCATGCTTCATATCGCCAGGCCTCACGAGATTCAGGCTGGCGCGCGGCTATGCAAACTGAAATACAGGCTCTGGAAGATAATGGGACATGGAGTCTTGTCGATTTGCCTCCTAGAAAGAAAGTATTGGGAAGTAGATGGGTGTACAAAATAAAGTACAAATCTGACGACAGTGTTGAGCGCTTAAAGGCACGGGTGGTTGTGTTCGGTAATCATCAGGTTGAGGGAATCGACTATTCAGAGACATTTGTCCCGATAGCTAAGATGCCTACAGTTCGGACGTTTTTGGTTGTTGCAGCTGTGAGAGGATGGACTTCGCACCAAATGGATGTGCATAATGCTTTTCTTCATGGAGATCTGACAGAAGAAGTGTATATGAAGTTGCCGCCAGGTTTTTCGCATAGTGAACCCAATAAAGTGTGTCGCCTGCGTAAGTCTCTATATGGATTGAAACAGGCACCATGTTGTTGGTTTGCTAAGCTTGTTGCTTCTCTGATATCCTATGGATTTATTCAATCTCATTCCGTTATTCCCTTTTCTCTCTTTTCAAATGGAAGGTAGAGTTGCATGTTTTGATCTATGTGGATGATATGATTGTGTCGGGTAATGACACAGGTGCTTTAGATGCTTTTAAAAAGTACCTTAGTTCTTGCTTTCACATGAAGGACCTTGGTGTGTTGAAGTACTTCTTTGGCATAGAGGTGGCTCGAAGTGGAGAAGGAATTTCCTTGTGTCAAAGGAAGTATGCTTTGGACA
>JANAVB010040516.1:0-20000 GCA_029216955.1 Iris pallida | reverse complement strand
AATTTCAAAATCAAATACAATAAAATCATATCTAATTGTTCATTCACAATAATTATTCAAATTACAAATCCAATAATTCACCAAATGACATTCGATAACAAACCCGCTAAACATTAAATAAAAAAACTTATTAATCTATCTAGAATATAAGGTCGACCTCCAAGATCTCTATCTCCACCTGTATCGTCCATAGCACGAAAGTAGAAAACATGCCAAGTCAACTACAACGATCCAGTCAACAAAAGGAGCAAAGTACAATCCTATTGCATTTATGTAACTTAATACAAAATAAAGCTAGACAATAGAAATACAATATAACAGTAAAGTAACATGTATATGAACTGGAAACGATAACATGTACAAGAAACTAGTAGCAGGAATATGTATGAACAAGACAACTGGAAAATGAACACGAATAAGTAAAACTAATCAAACAGTGCTTTGAAATACCTTTCGACATGTGAACAGCTGGGCTAATACGACACATTATAGATGGCTAACACACATTTTTGGTACGTCTAACCCGATAAGGTGTATGACTTAGCTATCATTCATTAAACATTCATTGGGGTTTGTTCACATGTCTACTTAGCATTTTCTCTCCCGACTCACTAAACATTCAATAAATGAGCAATGATACAATTAAGTCTATCGTGTCACAAGCGTATCTCAAAAGAATACTCAATAAAACACAATAAAAGATAGCATTATAAGACAATAAACACATAAAGGAATAGTATACTTGCCTTAAATAAGTTGCAGTTGACTTTTGCGATACAATATCAATTTGGTTGAAACTTGTTGTAATTATGGCTAACCGCTACTAATTCGATGAATCACCGACCATCTATAGGTTCTACAAATTAAATAAAATATTAAACTATTTTTTAATTTCTAAAAAAATAGTATGCTATAGATCTTTGTAAGGGTGAGCATTTGGTTAATTCGGTTCCAACCGAACCGAATAACCGAAAACCGAATTCGATCGAAAACCGAATAAGCAAAACCGAACCGAATTTGTCCATAACCGAATTAAAACGAACCAAAATAAATCGGTTTGGTTTTTGGTTTATTCGGTTTATTTGATTTTCGATTTATTTGCACCTTTTTTGTAAATATATATAGTAACCAAATATACCTATATATTTAGTAAATACCTATAGTATATACCTATATATATTTAGTATACACCTATATATATATATATATATATATATATATATATATATATATATATATAAAATATATATATATATATATATATATATATATATATATATATATATATATATATATATATATATATATATATATATATAATTTTCTTATTCGATTTTTGTTTTTGGAGCGAAACCGAAATCGAAAACCGAAACCGAATAAGAAAATTTAATATTTTCAAAACCAAAACTGAACCAATTTTTTTAAACCGAACCGAATCTCTTATTCGTTTCGGTTCGGTTCGATTTTCGGTCCAAAATCGAATAATGCTCACCCCTAGATCTTTGTGTCAGCTTTCCAAAATATAAAACGGTTCGCAAAATGGAGTTCAAGATCTCTCGAAATCTCGAAAACAGTATGACATGTCAATTTTTTGGACAACTGACACTCAAATATATTTTCCAGAAATTTACTTCCATTATTACAGAAAATAAATTATAGATTTGGAAAGACAACCTCAATGCGGTTCTAACAAAAAAACTGGAGAGGAAGCGGAGTTCGGAGTTGGTCGCAACAGCCTCGCGAAGTTGCTATAGCTTCAAAAAAATAAGGCTAAATTTATGACGAATTTTGGACTATTTTGGACAAAAAAGAAAGAATTTTGAGAAAGAAAAATATGAGAGATGTTCATAAGGGTATATATAATGGGTAGCAATCACCTAATTAGGATTAGAGAATTAGGTTGGAAGAATTTTGGTGTTGGAAGAAAATAATAACAAGTCTCTCCTATATATATAGGTGAGAGGTATCCTAAATAGGGAAGGATTAGAAATCCTTTGGGTAAATCTTTCTGTAAGGTTAAATCAAGCCAATCATATACAAATCAAATCTCAATCTATTAATTGGTCATAATAATAATTTAAAATAATATCCAATATTATCAAATAAAATTTAAAGTATATTCGCATAAATCCAAATCTTATAAAAATAATTTAGCAAATCTTTTTATTGGTTAAAGATAATAACCATTAATTTTAAAACAAAATTAATCAAATCAAAATATAATATTTGATTACAATAATAATTCAAAGTAATATTTAATATTATCAAATAATATTTAAAATATATTTTATAAACTCAAATTTTAAAATAATTTGGCAAATCTTTTGTCATTCAAAAATATTTATATTTACCTTTTATAGAAATTGAAATAAAAAAATTTAAACTCAAAAATATTTAAAATAAAATAAATAAAAGTTTGAAAAAATTCAGGAACAGGGGTTACAAATCTACCCACCTTAGAAAAATTTTGCCCTCGAAATTTCAAAGGATACGAATAGGCTAAGAATATAACCAAGAAATAATACGATTATGATCAAATAGGTCATGCATGATCGTGAATATAATCGAACTCAAGAAAATATACGATCTGACACGATTAGAATATAGTCAAAAGCGTTAGTCAAAATCTAGGCTTGGTTAAGGATATAATCGAAATAGGATTTGCTCAACAAAAAAAAGTCATTGGACACGATTAACTATTAACTAAAATTATTTAGGCACAATTATAGAATCAAAATCTAGATACGATTAGAAATCTAGCGGAAGAAAATCAAATAGGTTTTAAAGAATATTATAAAACAAAATGACGATTCGAAAATAGAAAGATAAAAAATAAAGAAGAGTGCAGAAATTTGTGAACCATGAAAATCAATAGTCAAATACCAAAAGGATATAGTCTCTCCCCAGTGTACATCTGGGCAGTAAACTTTTGGTTCCATGACTCAAATAAGAATACGATATCGAATACTTTATCAACTCTATCCAATATGGACATAATAACTCAAAAATCGAATAGGAAAACTAAGGCATAGTTTTAATAATATTCGATAACCTACGCTTACTTGAAATTATTTCAACTTAGGGTCATGCCTTGCCAGTGTGCTGCTGGCTGCAGTGAACCCGCATTCTTCATAATTTAAATAAATGACGACAGTGCGCATCTACCTTGCCATTGTAAATCGAAAATTATTCCAACTATATCCATAAGAATTTCAAAGGAGCTTCTAGAATTTCAAATAAGTTCCAAGATGATCATGACAAAAAAATGTAAGTATATGTCCTTGAAGTGAAAGTATCAATTTTGAAAATAAAATGATCACAAAATGAACGAAGTCGACTTGGAATTAATACATGGATAATTAAATCAGGTTAGTCTCAAAACTCAATAGATGGAAATAAAATATTTGACACCTAGAAAAATAATTACTTATGGCTGTCACGACCCACACCCGCTTTTCGGGATATGAATGCGTGTCCAAGCCAACCTACGTAGCAGTGTCGGCGGTAGAACGCTATCAAGGCCATGATGCTCTAAAATTACAAATAATGCTCAATCACAAAACTAGATTAAATTACAATATTCAAGATTTACATTTGATATAAGGTACAATGTCTCACAATTTATAAATAACAACTGAATAAAACTCAACTATCTAACTAATCTTTAGGTTTTGGCCTTCGAGTCTCTATCTCCCCCCGTATGGTCCATAGCACAAAAGTAGGAAGCACGTCATCCTCACCTATATCAACGATCCAGTCAGGAAAGAAACAAGCACATATATGACAGCTATCCGAGAGATAACATAATCACATAACATGAAAATAGCATGAGAAGTAAAACTAGCAAATAACAAGCATCATGGTATAATGGAAAAGAACAAACAATTCTAATGATGAGGAATAACGACTAGAAAGTAAATATGTAAAGCATGGTGACATGGCAAGTGGTGAGGAACACGATGAAACAACTGGAACAAGAACTATCTACGTGTGTTGAAATATCAGGTTCGACATGTGAACGACTGAGGGGTAAATCCGGCACCCCGCACGTGTCGTGTGCGGCTGCTATCAGTTACGATCAGACATTTTGGGATGGAATGGGTAGTTCACACGTCTACTAAGATATTTTTCTGCCCAGCTAGTACTCATGGAATCAAGTCGCAAGCATGGTAATCATGTGAATGACAGTCAAAAAGTATAAATAAATCCATGATACTAATATCCGTGTGACGAGCGTGTCAGCAAGCAGAAAAAGACATATGTATAACATGTAAAGAAAACTATTAGAAATGAAAGCAATCAGTATGCACTTGCCTGGGGTCCTTGCTGGTGAAACCGATTATTCCGTTGGTCCAGATTAGCCACATAGGCTATGGTCGATGTAAGAAGTCCAAAATCGCAAGGAACACATGAATAAAGGATCAGTCAAAATTTAAAATTAATCTAAGATGAAATTTGATATAAAGAAAAGTTATCCCTTTAATCCCAATAGCTAATAAAAAACTATTTATTTGTAAACTATTAGGAATTTACTATAAACATATATATGAAAATAATATAAAAGTCCGTGAAAGATTATTTCCCTTATTAATAGTTACATAGGAAACATATATTAAGTCAAAATATCATAGATAACTACTAAAAATCCTATGCAATCATTTTGGCCAAAACCCCCATTTTTTGTCAACTACACTTTTAGACTACAAACTATAAGTTAAATAACGACAAAATACTATAATAATATTTTTAGGTTTTCTAAACCCAATTTTTAGACGGTAGTTGTAGGATCACGCCTAGAACTCTATATGTTTGTTACAATATAGTTTTATTAAACTCTTAATATGCACTTTTAGTCGAAATAACTAGTACCAACCAAGGATGCTAATAAAATAATAATATTATATATTAAAAACCTTTAAATATATATATTTATAGATACTGTTTGAAATACTATATTATACTAATAACTATAATCATGACAGTATTCATTAACATAATACAATAGTCTTAGTAATACAGAATAATAATATAGTACATCAACCCCTTTCCCTGTTCTCTTATTCCCGAGAATCAACCCCACAAACAAACAAAATTAAATAAGAGCTAAGTCAAAGAAAGGGGGAGAGAGAGAGAGAGAGAGAGAGAGAGCAGTAAAGAAAGCAGCGGGAATTTCCTCCTGAAGGGAGAAGTCGATAAAGGAAGATCGAGAGGCTTACCGGTCCGGCGGGAGTCGGACTGCGTGCACGTATAAAAGGAGGAGTTAGGCGGCGCGGGCTGCTCCAGTTAGGGGGCTAGGTCAGCGGAGCTGGCGAAGGGGCGCGCCGGATCCCGTTCACGGCTGTAGGCGTGCGGTGACCATCGCGCACGAGGCGGCACTAGGTCAACGGCTCAGCCGCAGATTTCGACCCGGCGGCGCGGAGAGAAGGAGCGTCGGAGCTGCGCTCGTCTGACGGTGCATGGTCTTTCGGCGTCGCTGGCTCAAGCGCGGCTAGGAATCAGCGGCTCGACGCTCCGGTCGCTGGACGACGGACACCTGGAGGTACGGCAGATGGGACCGTCGGCGGGGCCAAGCACGGGAGGTTTGTTCGAGGCGGAGAAGGGGCAGTGTGCTGCGTCGAAACCCTTAGCCGGTCGTGGGTTCGGTCGGATCAAATCTCGAGGGCTTGCGATGTCCCCTTCAGTGTAGCCATGCTGGAGGAGTATGACCGGCTCCTATGGTAGTCCACGGTGGAAATTCGGTCATCGTGGTGGTGCTGGCCATAAGAGACTGGCGCTGGGTCAGGGAAACCATGGGGCGACTAAGGATCGGGGTAGCGATAGTTTCGTTGGGGGCGACGGTGACCGCAGTTATGGTGGTGGTGGATGGACGACTCTATAGAGGTGGTGGCGTGGGTGATGGTTGGGAAACAATGGCCGGAGGGGTTGGTGGATTCGTGCTGAGGAGGAGACCGGATCAGTTGATGCTCCGAAAAGCCGGGGACAGAGTTCTGTGACTGGCAGTAGTGTTGTATGATCTGGTGGAGGCGCTAATGGTGTCGGGGTGCCTTGGCCGGAGATGTCGGCCAGGTTGGTGGTTATGGTGTGCGATGGGGACGATTATGTGTTGTGGCGATGATGGTGACGGTGGTAGCGGCTAGATGATGATGATGATAAAAGAGAACATATCCTAATATAGGGAGTCTCTGTGCTATCTAACTACACCCAGCCTCCAGGAGATGTGGATGTATAATATATCATGGAAGCGGATCAAAAGTCTCTTAGAAAACCTCCTAAAAATCCTCTCATTCTAATCCGTAATTTAATGTTAATATTAATGTTAATGTTAATATTAATATTAACATTAAATACTAAAATTAACATTAAAATTAACATTAAAATTAATATTAACATTAACACTAATATTAACATTAACATTAACATAAATACAAAAAAAAATATTAACATTAACATTAATATTAACATTAATATTACGAATTAGAATGAGGGATTTTTTGGGTGCGGCTATCCGCACCCCATGGATTACTCAGGACACCCCAATTTTTTTTTTTTTTCTATTCTACCCCCCTCTCCCATGCTCTGTCTCCCAAACCCACCCCCCCCCCCCGGCGACCCCGACGGTCCGACCTCCGCCCCCCTCCCCCCGACCCCCCCTCCCCTCCTCCTCCCTCCTCCTCCCCTGCTCCCCCGACCCCCTCTCCTCCTCCTCCGACCACCCTCCCCGCCTCCTCCTCCGACCCTCTTCCCTCCTCCTCCCTCCTCCTCCGACGAACCCCCTCCCCTCCCCCTCGCTCCTTCGATCCCCCTCGGGTTGAGCGGGGGGGGGGGGGGGGGGGGGGGGGGGAGGGGGTTCGGAGGAGGAGGAGGGAGGAGGAGAAGGGGAGGGGGGTCGGATCGGAGGAGGAGGCGGGGAGGGGGGTCGGAGGAGGAGGAGAGGGGGTCGGGGGAGCAGGGGAGGAGGGTCGGAGGAGGAGGGAGGGGGGGTTGGTGGAGGAGGGGAGGGGGGTCAGGGGAGCAGGGGAAGAGGGGGAGGAGGGAGGTGGAGGGGAGGGGGCTCGGGGGAGCAGGGGAGGGGGGCGGAGGTCGGTCGGCGTCGGGTGGTGGTGGTGGTGGGGGCAGCAGCATGGGGAGAATGGGGGAGAGGGGGGTAGAATAGGAATTCCATTTTTTTTTTTTTGTTGGGGTGTCCTTAGTAATCCATGGGGTGCGGATAGCCGCACCTGGTTTTTTAGGGGGTTTTCTAAGGGGGGCTTTTGATCCGCTCCCATATATCATATATGGAAGTGGATCAAAAGCCCCCTTTGAAAACCCCCTAAAAAACTCCCTCACTCTAATTCGTAATATTAAAGTTAATATTAATGTTAATATTAACATTAAATACTAAAATTAACATTAAATTTAACATTAAAATTAATATTAATATTAACATTAACATTAATATAAAAAATATAAAAAAAAATTAATATTAACATTAACATTAATATTAACATTAATATTAATATTAATATTAATTTTAACATTAATATTAACATTAATATTACGAATTAGAGTGAGGGGGGTTTTTAGGAGGTTTTCTAAGGGGGGCTTTTGATCCGCTCCCATCATATATATATATATTCTTCATGTATAACGAAAAGTAGTTAGAGAGATATGTGGAGAATATAGTCTCTGTGAACTTATAGAGTACGATGCTTTTGATAAAAAGAACTTATACGAAGAGGTTTGAGGATGTATCTGAATGGTTAGGAAGGAGTTATAAGCATAACATATTAATTTTTTGTTTAAACGATTAAGCATAGGGATTAGGATGATAATCCTATCTAATTATTCTATAATTAAATACTCCTTTAAATCTAAGTTTATCCAAAACATAATTCATTAATAATTAAGAATCAATATTAGTTTAAATAAATATTTGATAATAACAAGTAATTCAAATCAGATGAATATATATCTATATCAATCAAATGATCAATATAATATTTCTAAGATAATATTTAATACTTATCCAAATAATTTAAATCACACGTAAATCCTATTCCAAATCAAATAACAAAATTGATCTATTCACGAGCTACTAATGATTTCAATAATTAATATGAATAACTTAAATGCATAAATTTAAAATCTCTTTCACAAATGGATTACTAATCAAGGATAATAAATATTTCCGAACCTAGGAATATCCAATCAAATATTGAAAACTAAAAATCGAGTAATTTTTTTATCCTACTAATAAAGAATAATAGATAATTATATTATTATTATTTTATAAATCCAAATTTTACTTAAAAATACTCCGATATGTTTCTCTTTATTATTCCCAAAATACCTATGCTTTCCAAGAATTTTTTTTTGAAGCTAATAAAAATATTTTAATTAAACAAAGTAGTGCTCCCGAAATATTTTAGTTTTTGATAAAAGGTAACATCGCTCGCGAAGTTTCGACGTAATATAACTTTTGAGCACAATAAAAAAATAAAATTTAAAAAAAAATTGGGGAAGAGAAGTTACAAATCTACCCACCTTAGAAATAAATTCGTCCTCAAATTTAAGAACTATGATGATCAAATATTTCTAAGATTTAAGTAGATATTGAATCTAATAAATCAAAATCAACCAATAATGATTTAAAAATAAGCCAAGATTTTATTAAAATATTTAAAAATGCATTTGATCGAATCTAAATATAATACAATAATAGTTTAAATGAGTAATGAGTTTACCAAATGACTTGTAAAATATTGTATATATTATCAAACCAATACATATATTTGTTAGTCCAAGACTAAATCAAACTAATTATAATATACAAAATGAATTGAATTGATAATTAATATTAGCAAATAATTTAAACAATTTTTATAAATTCTAAATCCAAAATAGTTTGACAAACATTCTGTTGTCATCAAAATATATTCTATAGTGATTACAAATAAATATATTTTCTAACTAAAATTTAATTAGATAAAAAAAATTGAAATCCGGGATGTGGGCTTACCAATCTACCCACCTTAGAATATTTCGTCTTCGAAATTTCAAAGAGCACGATTAGGTACGGTAACGAAATTTCAATCGATATGAATAAAAATGACACTTGGCATAATCAAGAGAATGATATGATTTCTGATCGAATTAGTCACGCGTATTCGCAGATAAAATAATAAAATAAAAGAAAATGCGATTTGGCATGATCAAAATATATCTTGCTTGAGTCACGATCAAATCCCATTTAAGGATGATCAAAGAATTTGGTTTAGCATGATTGATTGTTTAGGCAAGATTACAATATGACAAAATTATATGGTCAAGGATCTGATCAAGGTCAATTTATAAGCATGATCAAGGATAGAATCGAAATATGATTAACTAAATAAGAAGGCATTTAGGCACGATTAACCGCTATCGAAATTATATAGACATGATCAACTATCAAAATTCAGTCAAAGCCAAAACATGGTTAGAATCACTTAGATATTACTAAGATGCATTCTTGGTTAATCATGCAAGTCATCCAAGCATGATAAATTTTAAGAAGTTGGCACGAGCATGATCATGATCAAAATAGTCATGACTATAGTTGGAATAAAATCTAAGCATTAGCAATACTAGAGTTTAAAATATAGGCACGATTGTGATTACGGTCAAAATGGTTTGGTCGTGAACAAAGTCATTTATGAGCGATCAAAATTCAAATCATTTTGGCAAGATCAACAAGTCAAGGAAAAAAATTGTTTAGGCGTGATTATAGAGTCAATACCTAGGTATGACTATGATTCTAGTGAGATGGAATCAAAATATAATAAATGGTTACTAGGACGGAACTAATAGGATGATAAGAAAGAGGCTACAAGGCTTATCGATAAGACATACAGTAAAATAGGATACGAAATCAAATTAAAATGAGGGTGTAATAGTCATATGCCAAAAAGGTATAGCCTCTATGATATTCGAAAACAGTATGCATATCTGAAGTCATTTCACTGAGACCATGCCTCGCCAGTGTACACCTGGCTGCAGTAAACCCTTGGTTTCATGACTCAAATATAATATCGTATCGAATATTTTATTAGCTCTACCAATATTAACATACAACTCAAGGTCAAAATAGTGTAACTAGGACATAGTTTTAATAACATTCGATAACTTACACTTACTCGAAATTACTTCAACTTAGGGATCGTGCCACGCTAGTGCGCTGCTAGCTTCAGTGAACCCACAGTCTCCATAAGTCAAATAAATGGTGAGAGTGCGCTGCTGTCTTACCATCGCAAGTCATCATAATTATTCTAACTATATCCTTAAGAAATTCAAAGGGGGTTTTAGAATTTCAACAAGTTGATCATTAACAGAAAAATGTAAGTATCTGTTCTTGAATAAAAGTGTCAATTTTGAAAATCAAACGATTGATTAGGAAAAAAATGACAAGAGAAATATAAATTTAATTTTTATCTATCTAATATTCAAAGATCGGGGGAAATATATACGTGTTTTCAACAAACTAACGCGGAATAAATATATGAATAGTTTGATCATATTAGGCTTAAACACAATGGATGTGAATAAACATAGACCCTTATGGAAAACAATTACTTAAGGACGATGGGAAATGACTGATTTATATGAGTAATGGTGATATTATTTAGGGAGGGCAGAAAAATTTCACAAATGATAAGAATAGGAATTGAATCCTAGGAAGGCCTATTTACCAAGCAAACAGTCTACCCAACTTGGGTGCTATCTTCGTACACAATAGTGTATCCTTTTATAAAAGATATCTAATAGGGTTAGAATTCAATAATTTCTTGGCAAAATAACATGGCCTATATAGCAATCTTAACTACCGACAGTCAAATTGAATAAGGGACTCCTAGTCCTAGTCATTATCTTAAAATTAAATTATTCCTAATTGTGAATGAGCATTTCCTAGTCGCAGGCTCGCAATAGTACGATTAACTTAAGTACTATTACGACTTCGCAATCTTTTTGCTGTATGGGCCACCAAAAAAACTTGTCACGATCCGCACCCGCTTTTCGGGATACGAGTGCGTGTCCAAGCCAGTCTACGCCGCAGTGTCGATGGTAGAAACGCTGTCAAGGCCATGATGCTCTAAAATCACAAATAATGCTCAATCACAAAACTAGATTAAATTACAATATTCAAGATTTACATTTGATACAAGGTACAATGTCTCACAAATTATAAAGAACAACCAAATAAAACTCAACTATCTAACTAATCTCTAGGTTTTAGCCTTCGAGTCTCTATCTCCCCCCGTTTGGTCCATAGCACAAAAATTGGAAGCACGTCATCCTCACCTATATCAACGATCTAGTCAGGAAAGGAACAAGCACACATATGACAACTATCAGAGAGATAATCGAATCACATAACATAAAAATAACATATGAGCAGTAAAACTAGAAAATAACAAGCATCATGGTAAAATGGAAAAGAAAAAACAATTCTAATGATGAGAATAACGACTTGTAAAGCATGGTGACGTGGCAAGTGGTGAGGAATATGATGAAACAACTGGAACAAGAACTATATACGTGTGTTGAAATATCAGGTTCGACATGTGAACGACTAAGGGATAAATTCGGCATCCCGTACGTGTCGTGTGCGGCTGCTATCAGTCACGATCAGACATTTTGGGATGGAATGAGTAGTTCACATGTCCACTAAGATATTTTTCCGCCCAGCTAGTACTTATAGAATCAAGTCGCAAGCATGGTAATCATATGTGAATGACAGTCAAAAATTATAAATAAATCCATGATACTAATCTCCGTATGACGAGGGTGTCAGCAAGCATAAAAAGATATATGTATAAAATGTAAAGGAAACTATTAGAAACGAAAGCAATCAGTATAAGCACTTGCTTGGGGTCCGTGCTGGTGAAACCGATTATTCCGTTGGTCTAGATTAGCCACATTGGCTATGGTCGATATAAGAAGTCCAAAATCACAAGGAACACAGAAATAAACTAGTCACAATTTAAGATTAATCTACGATGAAATTTGATATAAAAAAGTTATCCCTTTAATCCCAATATCTAATAAGGAACTATTTGTTTATAAACTATTAGGAATTTACTATAAACATATATATGAAAATAATATAAAAGTCCGTGAAAGATTATTTCCCTTATTAATAGTTATATAGGAAACATATATTTAGTCAAAATATCATAGATAACTACTAAAAATCCTATGCGATCATTTTGGCCAAAAACCCCATTTTTTGTCAACTACACTTTTAGACTACAAACTATATGTTAAATAACGACAAAATACTATAATAATATTTTTAGGTTTTCTAAACCCAATTTTTAGATGGTAGTTGTAGGGTCACGCCTAGAACTCTATATTTTTGTTACAATATAGTTTTATTAAACTCTTAATATGCACTTTTAGTCGAAATAACTATTACCAACCAAGGATGCTAATAAAATGATAATATTATATATTAAAAACCTTCAAATATATACATTTATAGATACTGTTTGAAATACTATATTATACTAATAACTATAATCATGACAGTATTCATTAACATAATACAATAGTCTTAGTAATACAGAATAATAATATAGTTTATAAATATACAACAACCCCTTTCTCTGTTCTCTCATTCTCGAGAATCAACCCCACAAACAAACAAAATTAATTAAGAGCTAAGTCAAAGAAAGGGAGAGAGAGAGAAAGAGAGGAGTAAAGGAAGCAGAGGGAATTTCCTCATGAAGGGAGAATTTGAGAAAGGAAGATCGAGAGGCTTACCGGTCATCGTGGTGGTGCTGGCTATACGAGACTGGCGCTAGGTCAGGGAAACGATGGGGCGACCAAGGATCAGGGTAGCGGTGGTTTCGTTGGGGGCGGTGGTGACCACGGTTATGGTGGTGGTGGATGGATGACTCTGTAGAGGTGGTGGCGTGGGTGATGGACGACTCTGTAGAGGTGGTGGCGTGGGTGATGGTTGGGTAATAATAGCCGGATGGGTTGGTGGATTCGTGCAGAGGAGGAGACCGGATCAGTTGATGCTCCGAAAAGTCGGGGATAGAGTTCTATGACTGACAGTGGTGTTGTATGATCCGGTGGACGCGCTAATGGTGTCGAGGTGCCTTGGCCAGAGATGTCGGCCAGGTTGGTGGTACTGGTGTGCGATGGTGACGATGATGGATTGTGGCGATGATGGTGAAGGTGGTAGTGGCTAGATGATGATGAAATAGAACATATCGTAACATAGGGAGTCTCTGTGCTATCTAACTACACCCAGCCTCCAGGAGATATGGATGTATAATATATTATATATATATATAAATATATCTTCTTCATGTATAATAAAAAGTAGTTAGAGAGATATGTGGAGAATATAGAGTCTCTATGAACTTATAGAGTACGATGCTCTTGATAAGAACTTATACGGAGAGGTTTGAGGATGTATCTGAATGGTTAGAAAGGAGTTATAAGCTTAACGTAGTAATTTTTTGTTTAAATGATTAAGCATAGGGATTAGGATGATAATCCTATCTAATTGTTCAATAATTAAATACTCCTTTAGATCAAAGTTTATCCAAAACATAATTCATTAATAATTAAGAATCAATATTGTTTAAATAAATATTTGATAATAACAAGTAATTCAAATCAGATGAATATATATCTATATCAATCAAATGATATTTTTAAGATAATATTTAATACTTATCCGAATAATTTAAATCACACGTAAATCCAAATCCAAATCAAATAACAAAATCGATCTATTCACGAGCAATGATAATTAATATGAATAACTTAAATGCATAAATTTAAAATCTCTTTCACAAATGGATTACCAATCAAGGATAATAAATATTTCCGAACCTAGGAATATTCAGTCAAATATTCAAAACTAAAAATTGAGTAATTTTGTTTATCCTATTAATAAAGAATAATAGAAAATTATATTATTATTATTTTATAAATCTAAATTTTACTTAAAATACTCCGATATGTTTCTCTTTATTATTCCCGAAATACCTATGCTTTCCAAGAATATTTTTTTTTGAAGCTAATAAAAATATTTTCATTAAACAAAGTAGTGCTCCCGAAACAATTTAGTTTTTGATAAAAGGTAACATCGCTCGCGAAGTTTCGACGTAATATAACTAACTTTTGAGCACAATAAAAAAATAAAATTTTAAAAAATTTGGGGAAGAGGAGTTACAATGGCTAATGGAAATAAATAATCAATACTGACCTTACGATATGGCGATGTTTAGAGAAGGCAAAAAATTGCATAAATGATCAAGATTAGGTATTGAATCCTAGGAATGCGTAATTCACCAAGCGAATAGCCACCTTGGATCCTAATATCTTATCATAACAAAATAACCTATCCTCCTAGGAATTTTTTTCAAATTCATCTAAAAATTCAAGGTTTATTATGTTAACCACATAGCCTATATATCAACCTTAACTATCCAAGCAGTCAAATTGAATAAGGGCTTCCCTATGGTATACCTAGTCCTAGCCATTCTCCTAAAATCAAATCAATCTTAATTGTGAATAAGCACTTCCTAATCGCAGGCTCACAATAGTACGACTAACATAATATATAATGACCTGTATGGGCCACCAAAAAAATTTGTCACGACCTGCACTCGCTTTTCGGGATACGAGTACGTATCCAAGTCCAGCCTATGCTACAGCATCGACGGTAGTACGCTGTTTAGGCCTCAATGTCAAACTCAAATACAATAAAATTATATCTAATTGCTCATTCATAATAATTATTCAAATTACAAATCCAATAATTCATCAAATGACATTCGAGAATAAATCCGCTAAACATTTAAATGAAATAAACTAACCAATCTATCTAGAATGTAAGGTCGACCTCCAAGGTCTCTACCTCCAGCCGTATGGTTCATAGCGCGAAAGTAGGAAACATGCCAAGTCACCTGCAATAATCCAGTCAGAAAAAGAGCAAAGTATAACCCTATTGTATTTATGTAACTTAATACAAAATAAAGCTAGACAACAGAGATACAATGTAACATTAAAGGGACATGTATATGAACTGGAAATAATAACATGTATGAAAAAGACAACTAGAAAATGAACCCGAACAAGTAAATCTAATCAAACAGTCTTTGAAATACCTTTCGACATGTGAACAACTGGGCTAATACGGCACATCATAGATGGCTATCACACATTTTTGGTACGACTAACCCATACGTAAGGTGTATGCCTTAGCTATCACTCATTAAACATTCATTGGGGTTTGTTCACACATTTACTTAGCATTTCCCCTCTTGACTCACTAAATATTCAATAAATGCGCAATGATACAATCAAGTCTATCGTGTCACAAGCGTGTCTCAAAAGGATACTTAATAAAACACAATGAAAGATAGCATTATAATGTAATAAGCACATAAAGCAATAGTGTACTTGCCTCAAGTTAAGTTGTAGTTGACTTGCGTGAAACAATCTCAATTTGGTTGAAAGTTGTTGTATTATGGCTAATTGCTACTAATTTGATGAATCATCGGCCATCTATAGGTTCTACGAATTAAACAAAATATTAAACTATTTTTAATTTCTAAAACATTAGTAAATCTTTGTGTCAACTTTCCAAAACATCAAACGGTTCACAAAACGGAGTTCAGGATCTCCCAAAATCTCAAAAACAGTACAACATGTCAATTTTTTGGACAACTGACACTCAAATAATTTTCTAGAAATTTATTTCCATGATTACAAAAAATAAATTATATATTTGGAAAGCTAACTTCAATATGGTTCTAATAAAAAAACTGGAGGTGAAACAGAGTCCGGAGTTGGTCGCAACGACCTCACGAAGTTGCTATACCTTCAAAAAAAGAGCCTGAATTTATGACGAATTTTGGGCTATTTTGGATGAAAAAGAAAGAATTTTGAGAAAGAAAAAGATGAGTGATGTTCATAAGGGTATATTTAATGGGTAGCAATCACTTAATTAAGATTAGAGAATTAGGTTTGAAGAATTTTGGTGTTGGAAGAAAATAAGAACAAGTCTCTCATATATATAGGTGGGAGGTATCCTAAATAGGGAAGGATTAGAAATCCTATGGATAAATCTTTCCATAAGATTAAATCATATCAATCATAGATTAGTCAAATCTCAATCTATTAATTGGTTATAATAAAAATTTAAAACAATAATTAATATTATCAAATAAAATTTAAAGTATATTCGCATAAATCCAAATCTTA
Source organism: Iris pallida (assembly GCA_029216955.1). Taxonomy (NCBI): domain Eukaryota; kingdom Viridiplantae; phylum Streptophyta; class Magnoliopsida; order Asparagales; family Iridaceae; genus Iris; species Iris pallida. The sequence goes on along the minus strand of JANAVB010040516.1, from coordinate 3,755 downwards.
TAAAAATAATTTAGCAAATCTTTTTATTGGTCAAATATAATAATAATTAATTTCAAAACTAAATTAATCAAATCTAAATATAACATTTGATTACAATAATAATTCAGAATAATATTTAATATTATCAAATAATATTTAAAACATATTTTATAACTCAAATATTAAAATAATTTTGACAAATCTTTTGTCATTCAAAAATATTTATAGTTACCTTTTATAGAAATTAAAACAAAAAATTTTCAAACATAAAATATTTAAAATAAAATAAATAAAATTTTGAAAAACAATTCGGGAATAGGGGTTAGAAAGCCATATTGTAACTTAGCTCCTAGAACAACCTTAGTCAACATATCAGCGGAGTTGTCCTTGGTATGCACTTTTTCAAGTACAATATCACCGTCTTCTACAACATCCAGTATGAAGTGGTAGCGAATATCAATATATTTGGTCCTCGCATGATGGACTTAATTTTTTGCCAAGTGGATAACACTCATACTATCATAATGCACATCAACTGCATCATGCTTCACCCCCAAGTCATTAATCAAACCACGAAGCCATAGGCCTTCTTTCACTGCCTCTATTACTTCTATATACTCTGCTTCCGTAGTCGATAGGGCAACCGTAGCCAGCAACATAGACCTCCAACTGACTGGTGCACTGTCACGACCCGCACATGGATTTAGGGGTACGAGTGTGTGGGACACGCCCAGCCTATGACGCAACTTGGCAGTAAAATACTGTCTATGTCAACTATCCATATCTCACAACATAACCTGTCAATGATATCACAATTCTGAGTGGAGGACACTATAATAATACTAGTCTATACTCAATCACAATTTGCTATAAGGAAGATAAATGGAACGATAAATGATAAGGAGGAATAAATCCAAGAAGAAACCAGGAATATATGTCACTCAATAACATCATGATCCAAGAGTCTAGCTATCTCAACATCCACATAAGTACAATATGGAAACATACTATGTCTCAAAGTCTAAAACAAATCCAGTACAATAAAATACTAATGCTAACTAGGTTACACCTACTAGTGTCTCCTCTACTGGGCTGGCTCCTCCTGGGTCTCCTGCAGATAGCCCTGATCTACACCTGCTCCATAGTACGTAGGACAGAAATCCTCTAGATCCTCTAAAATTTTTTATCTATTCAAGATTGGAGCGAAGTACACATTTCCAATAACAGTTCCAATACATAATAGACTATAAAACAATAAATAGTAATGAGATATAAGAGGAATATAGAACCATAGTACAGAGCATGTAGTAAAATAAATAAGTAAGACAGTAAAGATGTCCATGTAAACCAAAATTTGCAAAAGACATAAACTAAACATATATCCAACAAGTATGAAATATCTAACATGTATAATGAGTCCAGAATGCGAAGTGAGACCTGAAAGATTACTCCTATCTAGTATGTTTTAAAATACCACTTTTGACATGTAAACGGCTAGGGGGTAACGTACGGCAACTCGTACGTGCTCCACCTGCGAGTGCTATCTTTCTTGATTAGACCAAAGGGGTGATTCCAGCACAGGTGATTCCAGATTTTGGGTATATTTACATGCCTACTACGTATTTCTCCGTCCGACAAGTACTAGATGGATTTCAGATCCAGACACGTAGTAAGATACAAGACTAGTCAGAAATACAAGTGGTGCCAGCAAGAAAGGTGATACCTGTAATTGAGTCCCGATATATCGGTCCAACATGAAACAACGTATCTAAAGGTATACTACTCCGTATGTCCATCGTGTCAAGCATCAAGTAAAATAATACTTCAACATGAATCATAAAAAATATCAGCATGAAATATGCCAGAGAATGTACTCGCCTGTGGTCCTTAGCAATGAGTGTGGATTGGTATCCAAAATAGACTCACAAATACCTAAATATGGAATATCAATGTCAATTGGCATTTTAGAGTGATAAACACTAATATCTAAACTGAAATATAATTTCTAAGTCAATTCTAGGTCATGGAAGTCAAACTAGGTTAATACCTTGCTACTATGGTCAAACTAGGTCAATACCCTACTTCTAGAGTCAAACTAGGTCAATACCCTACTTCTAGAGTCAAACTAGTCATTCTAGGTCATACCTAGGTTTCCAGGTCCATGCACATATAGAAATAGGGATAGTAGGTACCAGGTATATATATAATGTTATATTTCAATACCATAACATTTACTCTTTACCCTACATATAACCTTATCCTATATCACATCGGCATATCCAGAACTCTATATAACCATATATCACACATGTACCCATATCCCACACTAACCTATTACCCATATATATTTGTTATAGGTATATACCCTATGTGCCATGGTACACTAAGATACACATATACTATAGGTATCAATATACCCTATACTCTATATCTACCCATACTATATATGTACATTTCTATATATCCTACATTGATACCCATTTACGTATACTTATCTATGAATATCCCCTTTAACCTATTTGCTACCTCACCCTAAGTATACATGTACACATATATCCATATCCATACATACCCCAAATACCTATTGATGTCTACTTGGAAACACTCTCACACTTACTCTCTAGTCACTAAAACACAAGATACACACATGCTATTCCTTACCTAAATAATTTCCTTACTCCACACCTTTACCTACTAATCTAGCACTCACTCTAGCACACCACCAAGGCACCCCTTGCTGCTGCACTTAAAATTTACACTGTTGCTAGGCTTGGCTCTTAGAGGCACTGTTGTGGGCAACAAGGAAATGCTGCCACTACCTGGTGCAACTGTTGTAGCAACCCCAAATATTGTTGTTGTAAGCATCTGCTCTGCAGTTTACTGCTTGCAAGCATTTCAAATGCTGCTGCCACTGCTCTTGGTAATGCTGCTACTGCTGCTGTGAGTGTGTACAACAGTTAACAGAGCCCTGGAGCTGTTGCTGCTTCTATTTTTTTGCTGCACATGTGATGTTGCATGCTGCAAGGCCTGATGTTTGCACAGTAGTGCCACCTACTATTGTAGTGGGTTATATGCCCCTGCATAGCTGTTGTTCCTTCCCTCTTAACTCTACACACACACAAAAACACACATTTCCCTCTATGCCTATAGGTGATCACCTATCTACACACTATTGTCTACATGTTCACACACACACACACACACACACGCACACACGCACACACACACACACACACACACACACACACACACACATGTCTGCACACACACATATGTACATATCACATGTAGGCATTTACATACAAACACTTATCTATACACGCACACTAGATATATAACGATACACATTGGATATATAACGATACACACACACTTGCGTCTAGGATAGCCATACTCACACATATACATATCATGATACCTATACACACTCACACACTATCTATATGCACATACACATATAGATACCTAGGACACACACATAGGTGCATATTAGCAAACGCTTGGTGTGCAGCAAGCTAGTATTACACCGATACTTCGATACTCATGTGATACGCCCAAGATACCTATACCAAACCTTATCCGACTCTCCTAAAATCACATGAACATGTCTAAAATAGTAATTACAGCCTGATTAGAATAATATTTAGCTAGTGTAATGTGTCATGTGGAATGTGGTATATATGCCATAAGTGTCGGAGGAGAAAATCCCTAAAGTAACTCCGTGTCCAAGAAGATCATGATACGGCTTACTCGTATCCATTTGTGGACATGTATCC
>JANAVB010040515.1:0-14969 GCA_029216955.1 Iris pallida | reverse complement strand
ATTAACAATAAAATTTTTGAGTAATTAATTTTTTTTTTGTTAAAACATGACATGTTATCTGCCATGTCACTTTCAATGTCAAATGTCACATAATGGGAGATGTCATCATCCAAACTTTTTGGGAGCCAATTAACATAGGAGAAATGTTTAAAGAATATTTTTCAAAAGCTGTTGACCAGCTAAACCTATAAACTTGATTACCTCTCTCCGCCCATCATCATTTGCTAGTAGTGAACTAGTACTAAGCCCCTACAGCCAGATTGACATAAATGGCAACAAAAAAAAGGGAAAAAAGAAAGAAGAGTATGGCAACAAAGCGTGTAGTCGTAGGAATAAATTTGATTATGCAAAATAGAAAGAAGAAAAAAAATCAAATAATTTAAATAGCTAAAGAAGAAACTAAATAATGCAGAATTCTACCTATCATCTTTCTTCTTCCTCTTCTGTTCTTGTTTCAGTTTTTTATTTTTATTCATTTTTCTAATTATCCATGATAATACAATAATATAAAAATTTCTATTTTATTTGGATATGGAAATCTTCCCATGAGATATGGATTAGTTGAAAAATATATGTTTATTAACAACTTTTATATATACGGAAAAGTAAATTCGTTGGAGGAAGTTTTTTTTATAAACCAATAATTTGATTTGACGATGTAGCAACATGATATTGGATGAAAATTGGGTAAATTATGTAGGCCTAAAATAGTTTTGGTAATCAAGAAAAGTCAGGTCGACCCGCTTTAAACATGGTCGAGTCAATGCAAAGCCTAAGAGCATCATTAGTAGTTGGAACTCTCCAATGCAATTTAGAGTCCAAAATATTTATAAAAAAAAAAAAAAAAATGTATAATGGGTTGATTCGTATGAGAATAGTAGAAAATTATAAAGTGAGGTCCGGTCCCAAAGATTGTGTGCTCAAAAATTGATGTGAGAAAAAAAAATATAATCTAGAATATACAAAGTTGGGCTTAAAATTGGGACTTACTATTCTACAAAATGGGTTCCTACAATCTAGAATTTAGAAATTTAGAGGCCCAACCCTTAGCACATATGGGTAGGATGTGATCGAAATTGTAGAAATTGGAACTAGGGATGGAACTTACTATTGTACAAAATAAGTTTCAAACTTCTCAACGTATAAATGAGCCTGAGGATGAGCCTTACCAAGGATGCTCTAAGAGCATTATTAGTAGTTGAGACTCTCAAATGCAATTTGGGGCTCAAAAATTAAAAAATAAATAAATGTAGATTGAGTTGGATTTGTATGAGAACAGTAGGAAATGATAAAGTGAACTTCGGTCCCAAATATTGTGTGGTAAAAAATTTTGAAAAAAAATAATGTAAAGTCTATAATCTAAAAGTTGGACTCCAAATTTGGACTTAATATTCTACAAAAGGAGTTTCAACAATCTAGAATCTAGAAATTGAGAGGCCCAATCCTTAGAGCATTATTAGTAGGGCTCATCCCATTTTCTAAATTCTAGATTAAAAATGTAGGAGGTCATTTTGTAGAATAGTAAGTCTCATTTCTATTTATAATTTCTACAATTTCGGTCCCATCCCATCCATAGGTGTTAAGGGTTGGGCCTCCAAATTTATAAATAAATCTAGATTGTAGGAACTCATTTGTAGAATAGTAAGCCCTAATTTGGAGCCCAACTTTTTATATTCTACAATTTGCATTTTTTTTCACATCAATTTTTGACCGCACAAACTTTGGGTCGGAGATCACTTTATCATTTCCTACTATTCTCATACAAATTCAACCCATTCTATATTTACTTAAAAAAAAAAAAAAAATGGGACCCCAAATTGCATTTGAGAGTCCTAACTACTAATGATCACCTATGGGTATGGGATCGAAATTGTAGAAATTATAACTAGGGATGTAACTTACTATTCTACAAAATGAGCTCCTACACTCTTAATGTAGAATCTTGAAAATGGGATGAGCCTTACTAATGATGCTTTAAACTAACGATGCTCTTAGAGCATCATTAGTAGTTGAGACTCTCCAATGATATTTGGGACCCCGAATTTAAAAAATAAGAAGTAAATGTAGAATGAGTTGGATTTGTATGAGAATAGTATGAAATGATAAAGTGAACTCTGGTCCCAAATATTGTGTGGTCAAAACCTGATGTTGAAAATAAATAATGTAAAATTTAAAATCTAGAAAGTTGGGCTCCAAATTGAGACTTACTATTCTACAAAATGAGTTCCTACAATCTAGAATCTAGAATTTGGAAGGTCCAACTCTTAGCTCCTATGAGCAGGATGGAACCGAAATTGTAGAAATTGGAACTAGGGATGGAACTACTATTCTACAAAATAAGTTTCAAACTTCTCAACGTAAAAATGAGCCCGAGGATGAGCCTTACCAAGGATGCTCTTAGAGCATTATTAGTAGTTGAGACTCTCAAATACAATTTGGGACTAAAAAATTCAAAAAAAAGGGTAAATGTAGAATGAATTGGATTTGTATGAGAACAGTAGGAAATGATAAAGTGAGCTCCGGTCCCAAATATTGTGTGGTAAAAAATTGATGTGAAAAAAAATAATGTAAAATCTAGAATCTAAAAAGTTGACTCCAAATTTGGACTTAATATTCTATAAAAGGAGTTCCAACAATCTAGAATTTAGAAATTGAGAGGTCCAACTTTTATTTGAATGAGACTGTGGACTTTTATTCATAATTGAACTTACATACGTTAAGTAGTGTTAAAAAATTTGTGCCCTCTGAAATTTTAGGGACTGCCTCATGAGTCTCATATCAAGTCCGGACCTTGCACCTAGGACAACACGTCGACACTTCTAATATGATAAAACCAGTTTACGTGATTCGTGGTTCCATTCTTAAACGGGTTTGGATGAGTACGAACCAGTACGAATAATAAACATTCCGGTCCACCACGAAGTTATTGTATTAAGTTGACTGGGCTATTGGCCCACGCGTTATTATAACTCATTACGATGCAACTAAATTCTGAGTCCGAGCCGGTGCAGCCCACCAAATTAATTGTCCATGTCGTGATTAGGGTTTTGACTCATCTCTTGACGTACAAATTATACCTTCTTTTGAAAAAATTATTGGATGGTCCGGACGGAGTGTACCCTTCATCTCTTCGATCGTTAGATTGTATTGGAATGTGTACATGAGCAAATCTCCATAGTAATCTAACAGTTGGCATAAAAATGATGTACTGAGACCGGCATACCCAATAACTTCTTAGGGATTGATACCGAGTATCAACAAACATTAACCTCTTCGGCTCGACAACTTAAATTTGTTATCATCTTCTAAACAAACTTGAAAACTTTTTCCCACTAGAACCATCAACTTCAAGAGTGTTCCTGCTTGCCAAGTGGAAATTTGAATCAATCTATGAGAGGTTAGTCGACGTGGATTTCATTATATAATACGGATTTATGTTCCTGTTTCTTTTTTTTGGAATTTTATTGGTTACGAAAATTCAGTCTATGTTTGAATTCTGAAATATATATTGCCACACACATCAGGGGGCATAGGCACGTGGTGCCAAGGGGGCGCGGCTGATTTTTTTTGATGAAATGTCCGAGAGAACATTTAGAAAGTTCCCTTCTTTATGGCTTGTTCTTGATAGCATTTTGATAAAACATACCATTATTATAGAGAAATACTATCCCAACTAGTTCTATGAGGGTCTGCTTGGTAACGGTGTTTTCACCGGCTTTGGAGTATTTTTAAGCCGACCGTTTATGAAAACCCATGCTTGGTAACTTTTTGAGCCACTGGATATGGTCGGCTAAAAAATCTCTCAAAATCGGTGTAATGTATTTTTGGGTGGCTTTATAAACACCCCAAATCGGTAGGTTTTGGGTGGCTTTATTATTTTATTCCGTTTATATCCTCACCAAAATAATATAAATATAACTAACTACTAAACCCTATTTTTTCTCTCCATATTTCTTCTTCCTGCCGCTCCTTCCCGCCTCCAGGTTAATTTTTATTAATTGTCCAACTTTCAATCGTCCCTACATGCCCAACAGACCCACAAAGCATACAAATGCACTAACGCACAATATGCATCATTCTTCCCTCATCTATACATGCATATGCATGCATCTCTTTCCCACATGCCAACAAACCCATAGTACATGCATGCATCATTATGTCCAACAGCCTATATGGCTACACACATGCATGTATCTTTCTTATTTTTTTTGTATTTAAAATTTTATTTGTTATTGTTTGCTTTCAATTGCTAATTAATTTTATTGTTGCTAAATTTGAAATAATATATGCGATTTCAACACTTTGGATTTCTAGATGGCCAACCCTCGTAATTTGACCCTATGCATCACCAGTTGTCAACATCATATTCGTATTATATATCTCCTACTAGTTGGATTTATTTTATCATGAATAACTTTTATTTATATATGAACGTAAAGGTAATTTTATTATTGTAGAAAATTTCAGAAATCGCTGGTTAGTGAATTACCAAGCATGAATTGAAGTGGTTTAAAAATTGCTACTTAAAACCATCAAAAACCGGACTGTTCATTACCGTTTATTTCCGCTACTCTAAAAACATCCAATAACCGCTACCCCTATAATTGCCAAGCAGACCCTGATAGAGAAAATAAACAAGAAGTTTCTGTTGCTACATTTTCTTTGCAATGTTCCTAATCACCCAAATCTGTAGATCATGTCAACTATATATGGATTATACCGAGTATAGAAGCAAATATTTCAAAGTAATGTCTACTATTTGATTGGTAAGACTATCAAGCCCCATTTTAACTTTTCCAGTTTCACAACTACTATAGAAGGAACATTTTTTGCAATGAAACATGTCAAAAGAAGACTAAGAAACAAGATGTACAATACGATCAAGTGCTCTATGTTAAAATATATCGAAATAGATGAGAGCTTTAGTTTTGATTCAATTAATAATAATTTCATGTCTCCGGAAGAAAATTGGATACTTTGCGTCCCTTCGTTCGTGTCTGATCCGAATTCGAGTCGCTAAGTTTCTACTTGATTTAGCAATATTTTCATAATATGAACTTCAAAGGGTTTTATTGTCAAGTAAAAGAGTAATTTAACGATTGTAAAATTTTATGGCATTTGATATTAATATATAATATTTTTTAAATTATAAACGTGTTATTATAATTTGTTATTATTTTAATAGTAAATACTGTGCTTTTAGATTAAAACTTTGGTTACGTCACTGACGCACATGCATGCTAGCACTAATAAACTAGTATTTCACTTTATTGCTACTTGAGATGTTAAATGCTTTTACTAAATGTTTTCTGAAAAAATATTGGTTCTAGTCGGGGTTCAGAAGACTGAATGCTACAAACTAAGGCTGTGTTGGGTAGGAATGATGAAAAAGTGGAGGAAAAAAAAATCAGAAAGATTTATTTTTCATCCATATGGAAAGGAAAATTATTTCCTTCTTTTGTGTTTGGTAGGATGGAAGAAAAAATGGAAGTGATATATTTTCCTTTGTTTGGTATGGAAAGAAAAGTTGAAGGAAGGAAAATAAAAAATATAGACTTTACCAATTATATCCTCAACTAATAACATTTATTTACCATTTGACTTTATTGAACTACTTTAAAATAATATAATTTCTATAGGGTATAATTGTAAATTAAGATGGATATGCACTTTTCCTTCCATTTTTTCTTCCACTTTTGGGATGATTGATTTTCTTAGCTTACGAGGGAAAATCAATCCCTCCACTTTTCCTTCCATCCACTTTTCTCCTCATACCAAACAAGAAAAAAATGTTTCTGTCCTCCCACTTTTGCCTTATATATTTTTCTTCCTCCCACTTTTTTCTCCTACCAAACACATCTTAATTACTGAAAGGAAAACTAGTGTTACTATATTGGGCCAGTCGGGGTTTCAACAATGGATGTGTTAAGTCACGTGTTAATTAAAATTATAATAAAATAATAATTAATATTTATAATTAAACTTATAATTAAGACTAATAAATCATTAATTAAGATAATAATTAAATATTTATTTATTAATTATTAATTATAATTATAATTATGATTAATAAATTATTATAATTATGATTAATAAAGGTTATAATTAAATATTCAATTGATCAACCGTAAATTATTAATTAAGACTATAATGTTGATTAATAAATTATTAATAAAAATTATTATAATATTAATTATTAGATTACTACATTATAAATTATTTGTGATTAAAATATTATTAATTAAGATACCAATAAAATAATATTAACAAATTATTAATTAAGGTTATAATAAGACTAATAAATTATTAATTATGATTATAATTGGATATTAATTAATAAATTACTACTTAAGATTACAATTATGATTAAAAAATTATTAATTAATATTATAATTATGATTAATAAAGTTAAAAAATTATTAATTGAGATTATTATAAAATATTAAATAATAAAACTATTAATTTAAATTATAATTATGATAACTAACTATTAGTTAAATTTTTTAAAAAAATAATAACTAACTATTAGTTATAAAAAATTTAATTTAAAAATATTAATAATGACTAATTTTTATTTAACTAATGGTTAATTCTTAATTAACTATAAATTAAATATTTTTAAAAATAATAATTATAAAACATAATATATAAGAAATAACTAATTAATTATTAATTAGTAATAACAAAATATTTAATAGAAAAACGAAATTATTAAAAAAATAACTAACTTTTTTTTTTTTTTCTAAATCCAACTTTCTCTTTCTTCCAAATCCAAAATTTGAATTTGATCATACTTTCCATATCTAAATCCATTTCTACATAAATTTGACTCTAAATCCATAAAATATTAAAATCCACCTCCAAATACGATTTACCAACAGACCCTTAAGGTTTCTGATTGTGACTCGATTCAATCCCTTGTACTGCAGAAGGGTACAATGGTTTCATGCGCTAGTTTGGTGGGGTTATAATCATAGTTGCGCGACAGTACGACCTAGGTGGACTCTCGCAGCTCATCCTATTTTTTTATATATATAATTTTATTTTATATTAGTAAACTTACCTCACTGTAGTCCACCAAAGATCAAATTTCTAGTACGGTCCTTCGTCGGTTGAACTTTTTGTTAGGTAAAGTACAAAAAATCTCTCGTTAAATTCTCACTTTTTGCACTAAAAGATTCTATGCTCTTAAAATTCCTAAAAGTATAAAATCTGTTCATTTTGTCCCCTTTCCATTAACTGCTGTTAAGTGAAATATGTAATGACTATTTTACCCCTCCTCCACTTTCTCCCCCTCCCCCCTCCCCCCCTCCCCCCCCCTCCTCTCTCCGGTGGTGCTGGGAGGAGGAGGAGGGGGAGGGTGGGGGGGGGGGGGGGGGGGGGGCTGGTCGGAGTGAGGAAGGGGGATGAGGGGGGGCAGGGAGGAGGAGGAGGTGGGGCTGGTCGGTGTGAGGAGGGGGTCTAAGGAGGAGGAGGAAAATGGGGGCTGGTGGGGGTAGAGGAGGTAGTTTAGAATTTTTTTTTTTTTTTTTTTAAATGTCATTAACGGTCAAAGCTAATGGTCAACAGACGGTAGGAGACTTTTCGAGCAAGTCGTATATTGCGGGGGTCTTTATTTGCTAAATTTGACTAAAAGATCTTTCTAAGCAAAATGTATAAATTTAACAAGAATTTTTTTGCAATTTATCCATTTTTTTTTAACAATATAAAAGAACCTTGTACATAAAGTTGAGCCCCCTTCCCAGTATCACAGCTCATAGTCATAGACATCCGGTCCCTCATAGTCATAGACATCCGGTCCATCGTCCTCATACGTATATTCTCATAGAACCGAAACTACGCCACATGGGCTCCAACACCCATACCTAATTCCATAGCGCAGGGCGGATCCAAAAACTAAAAATGAGGTGGGCTACATCAGACTCGGATAGACTAGAAGTAGGCTAATCCATATAAAAAATTTTAGAAAAGCAAAATAAACTAGAAGAAAAAAAAGAGCCAAAATTTTCGGAAATTTTCATACAAAGCATTTAATATTTATAAAATCCCACTCAAAGCACAAAGTTTGGAATTATTCCCTAGGGAGCACAAAAACGCCCTTCCGATGGGCGTTTTCTATTTTTTAATATTTTTGTTTACTTGTCTGTTTCTCCTCCGTTAACTCCGTTAAAAAAAAATAAAAATTTAGAAAACGCCATTCGAAAGGACGTTTTCCGTGAGCATCGATGGGACATTTCACTCCACTACACCTGTTCTCTGGTTGCATGGCAGTCTGGAGGCAGCTTTTCGGGGCGCGTTTCTCTCGAAGTTTGTACATTTTTTTTTTCTTATTATTTGTGATCCGTGTAAAAATGGAAGGACCTATATGTAACAAAATAAAGCTGTTATTGCATTCAACAAAATAAAGCTATTCAATAATTGTTATACTACTGTCCTTGCATTCAACAAAATAAAGTTGTCATTCCTATTATTTGTTATCCGTTTTATTCTTATTCTTATTATTTGTTTTACTTACTGTCCCATTCAACAAAATAAAGCTGTTTTTGCATATAGGTCCCTCATTATTTTTGCATTGGAGGGACCTATATGTAAAATATGGTTGGTTTAGAGGGATTTAAATGCAAAAAAGCATGGGAAAACGCCCATGTGAAAGGCGTTTTGTGTTTGGTTTATATTTTTTATTTTTTATTTTGCCAAAGGTACTTTCCGTAAGGGTTTTATTTTTTTTTATTTTTTATGTATTAAGTGTTGGTGTTGGTTAGATTTTTATTTGTTGTTTGTACAAAAAAAAAAAAAAAAGACAAGCATGTAGATTAAAAATGAGGAAAATAATTCGAGATTCCCTTCCCATTTCTGTGTATTTTTATGTATTAATTGTTGGTGTATTTGCAGTCGAGTGTAATTAATGCTTCTTTTTTTGTTTCCTTCTTTCTAGTATTTCTGTGTATTTTCATGTTTTACAAATTTGTTATTTTCGGTTTCCATCGTTGCAAAAGAAAAAAAAAAGAAAAAAAGAAAAGAAAAGGAAAACGTCATTCCGATGGGCGTTTTCATCTGATGTGGATTCTCCTTCCCCCCGTCGTTAACGCCGTGAGAACATAAAACATAAAAAATAAAAAAATAAAAAAAAATACAAAACGTCCTTCCGATGGGCGTTCTGATGCCTCAAATAAAATTTTCTAAAAGTTTGTACTTTCTATACAATATATAATAATATTAATGCTTTAGTTGAAAATTTCTGCAAAATTTTTGTTTGGGTGGGCTCCAACCCACCCCCACCTATAGGCTAGATCCGCCCGTGCCATAGCGGCAATGGCTCATTAATTATTAGTACAAAGTTGCTACAACTCGCTCAATATCCATCAACAAACAGTTCTAAATTTTTGTATCAAGTTTTGTTTAAGATCTGTTCACATATTTCGGATTAGACAATTTGTTTCCATAGAATGGATTGTACGGCTCAGCCCCTGAAACATTTTTCCAGTCTATCGAAGACTATTTTCTACCTGGATCTATTACGCTAGCTATATTGATAAAAATAAGTTTTCAATAAATTTGTGGACAAAGGATTCGGTTGCTTTGTTGGGCCGTCTGGGCCTTGGACCCATAGGACCCAGTGGATAAATGACCTAGTCGAAAGGCGGTCGGCATTCCAACTCCGCTCCTGCCGCTCCACCAGCTGAAGCATCGTGAAACTTCTAGAACATTACGGAAGCCACTCCATCCTTCTCCACTCTTCTTCCTCCTCCTTTAAATACGACTCTTATCAAAAAAATCATCAAATCAAAGAGAAAGAAATTGTAAAAGAAAGAAAGAGAGAGAGAGAGAAGCTCATCAATGGATTTCCGAGTGATGGGATTGGAAGCTCCTCTGATGTCGACGCTCCACCACCTGATGGAGTCCGCCTCCCCCTACATCCCCGACGACGACGCGACCGACGCCAAGTCCTCCTCCGCCAACGGCGGCGGCAGCGGCAGCAGCACCCGGACCTACGTCCGCGACGCCCGTGCCATGGCCTCCACCCCGGTGGACGTGAAGGAGCTCCCGTCGGCGTACGTGTTCGAGGTCGACATACCGGGGGTGAGGTCCGGGGAGATCAAGGTGCAGGTGGAGGACGACAACCTCCTCGTCATCAGCGGGGAGCGGAAGCGCGGCGGAGAGGAGGGGGAGAAGGAGGAGGGGAAGTACCTGAGGATGGAGAGGAGGATGGGGAAGTTCATGAGGAAGTTCGCGCTGCCGGAGAACGCCAACACGGAGGACGGGGTGTCGGCGGCGTGCGCTGACGGGGTGCTGACGGTGACGGTCAAGAAGCTGCCCCCGCCGGAGCCCAAGAAGCCCAAGACCATCGAGGTCAAGGTCGCATAGAGATGGCGAGCGAGCAGCAGTGAGAACGAGTGTTGAATAAAATTAGAATTGTGTGCGAGAGTAGAGTTAGTGTGTGGATCTTCGTTCGAGTGCGTTGCCGTGTCCAAGTACTAGTTGTTTTTAATTCGAGTAATTTTAGTTTGTTTTTTCCGTTGTGCTTAATTCGAGTCTCTCCAGATTTCTTTTTTCTTCTTACACTCAATATTTAGAAGGCAAATATTAAGAACAATGGCAGTCTTGGGTTTGGATTTCAATAGCGAGATCATATATATATATATATATGGGATATTTTGTAAAACCTTCCCTAAATAATGGGCTAATTTGCGAAATATTTCCTAAAGATCTCGAATTGGTAAAACTCCCTTTCCGTCAAGACGCTGTTTGATTTTGGGTGACGTGGCAATCCGTGTGTGTTATTAAGTAAAAAAAATAAAAGTTAGACGAAAATACCCCTGCGTACGTGGCAGGGGTCCTCCAACGGTCTTCTCTCTCTCTAACGGTCATCTTCTTTCTTTGCTGAATCTATTTATACCGATCATCTTCTTCCTTACCGATCATCCTCCTCCTCTTTCACTTGTTCCTCTTCCAGCGTGCAACTTGTCTACCGAAGATCAGGTTCTTACAAGCATGGGGGGTGCTCCTTCATCTATAGAGAAAGAGGTAATTTCTGCCTTTAAAGGAGGAAACACAAATTATTATATTTACAGTAAGGAGGAAACACTAATTTTAATTTCTAAATTTGCAAAAATCGAGTGATGAAAGTGATGAGATTGATGAAAGTGATCAGATTAAATGCCAAATTTGTTGCCAGTCGACACATTCAGCAATAGGGTGCCCATTTATGTACTCAAAATGCCGAAGATGTGACGGGATAAGAAGAGTTTGGGAAGGAAACACTCGAGCTAATCCGCACAGAAGATTTTTGAGATGTCAACACTTCAATTGTGCTGAATTCCAGTGGTTAGATGAAGCTGTGAAGTTGCCACCACCAACAAGGTCATTGAAGAGTTCTTCAGCAACTCCTTCAGATTGTAAAAACGTAATCAAATCTTCAACTCCCTCATTTGTAGCTACCTTAATTGGATTGGTATGCACCATAAATAAATGAACTTTATCAGGTCCTTCATGATCTGAACCAGTCCAAAACCTCAACAAGTCTTTGTCTCCATCTGCATCAATTAAAAATCCACCCTCCAAATATTGAAATGTTATTAGCCCTCCCAAACCATGCAGATACTTTTCCATCCCATTGATCAAATCTAGCATACACAATTCATCTCCATCAAAGACTCCAAAATCTACTACTTTTCCATTCTTGTAATCATAGTATCTTAGTCCACCAAATGGCTGTTCTTTCGGCCAAGAGTCCCCATAATGAATGAGTAGATGTTTCTTGCCAAAATCTACTCTAGCACTACAAATTAGCAAAACAGGGTACAAATTTAGGGCACAGATTTTGTAAAACAGGGTACAAATTTAGGGCGTAAATTTCTAACATTAGGGCACAAATTTCTACCAAATCTAACATTAGGACACAAATTTCTAACATTAGGGCACAAATTTCTACCAAATCTAACATTAGGGCACAAATTTCTACCAAATCTAACATCGAAGAAATAACAGTTGGTTTAAAAACCAAGAATCGAAGGAAAACAAAGAATTGAAGAAACAAATACTGCATGTTCGAAAAATAACACAGAATCGAAAAGAAACTTACAACGTTCGTGGATCTAGAGACTGCATGTTGGGTTCTCCTCTCCTTCGAGCCTTCTCCTCGCCTTCAGACCTCCAATTTTGCCAGAATTTTGGAAAATTTTTCCTCCTCCTTCTCCTTCTTTCTTTCTTTCTCTCTCCACTGTCGAAACGTCTTCTCAGGAGGAAATTTTTCTCCTCCTTGTTGAATTTTGGGCGGACTTTTGGGGAAGGGTATTTTCGTCTAACTTTTATTTTCTTACTTAATAACACACACGGATTGCCACGTCACCCAAAATCAAACAGCGTCTTGACGGAAAGGGGGTTTTACCAATTCGAGATCTTTAGGGGGTATTTCGCAAATTAGTCCATTATTTAGGAAAGGTTTTGCAAAATATCCCTATATATATATATATATATATATATATATATATATATATATATATATATATATATATATATATATATATATATATATATATAATCGTATTTGGAGGTAGATTTTAGAATTTTATGGATTTGAAATTAAATTCATGGAATCCAGATAGATATAGATATGGAAAGTATAACCAATTTGGAAGAAAGAAAGTTAGATTTTGGAGGAAAAAAAGTTATTTTTTTATAATTTTGTTGTTATATTAAATATTTAGTTAAAACTAATTAATAATTATTAAATTAATAATTAATTAATTAATAAATTAATAATTTGTTATGTTTTATATATTAATTTTTTTACAATTATTATTTTACAAAATATTTAATTTATAATTAATTAAATTTAGTCATTATTATTGTTTTAAAAATTAGATTTTTTTATAACTAGTAGTTAGTTATCATAATTATAATCTAACTTTATAATTTATTAATTAATACTTTATTAATTTAATATTTTATAATAATCTTAATTAATAAGTTACAATTTAATTAATTACAACTATAATCATAATTATATTAATTTATTAATCATAACTATAATCTTAATTAATAATTTTATTAATTAATATTCAATTGTAATCATAATTAAAAATTTATTAGTTTTATTATAATCTTAATTAATAGTTCATTAATAAATTTTATAATAATCTTATTTATGAATATTTTAATCATAATTATAATCACAGTTAATAATTTATAATTTAATAATCTTTCATTATAATCTAAGACTTATTATAATCTTAATTAATAATTTAGTAATTTGTTAATCATAATTATAATTTTAATTATAAAATTTTAATTTATTAATTATAATCTTGATTAATATTTTATAATTTATAATTTTATTTTAATATATTATAATAATTTTATTTAATAATTTATACCTTTATTAATCGTAATTATAATAATTTATTAATCATAATTATTATAATATTTAATTATGATCATAGTCTTATTATAATCTTAATTAATTTATTTATTTATTAATCATAAAATAATCTTAATTAATAATTTATTAACTATAATTATAATTTTGATTATAATAAGTTATTTATTGTAATTATAATAATTTATTTGTCATAACTATAATTATAATTTATAATTTATAAATAAATATTTAATTATAATATTAATTAATAATTTATTTGTATTAATTATAATCTTAATTATAAATTATTAGTTAGTATTTTATTATAATCTTAATTAATAATATATTAATCACAATTGTCATCGGTATGAATAGTTTATTATTTAAACATTAAATAATTATTATATTATAATTTTAATTTTAATTTATTATTAGCATATAATCATCATTATAATCTTAATTAATAATTTGTTAATCATAAATATTTTATAATTATAATAATTAATTAATTGATTATTATTTTACTAAATAATATTTTATTATCGTAATTGTTTGGTTGGAGTTGGAGTTGGATTTTGATTTGGATTTGGAGTTGTATTATCGTAATCGTAATTATTTGGATTTGGAGTTAATAAATAATATTTTATTAATCATAATTATCGTAATCGTAATTATTATTTTACTAAATAAATAATATTTTATTATCGTAATTATTTTACTAAATAATATCTTAACTATAATTTACCCAATTGTTGGAGTTGGATTTTGATTTGGATTTGAAAATCCATGATTTTGATTTTGATTTGAATTTTGGATTTCCAAATCCAAAATCAAATCCATTTTTACCAAACAAGTCCTAACATAGGTTGGTTTTATAATGTAAAATTATCCAGCTAGTGTTATAGCAATTCTGATTGTCAAAATTAAACTATATAATAATTCTGAAAAATAGGACTGCAAAATTTCAGATTTTGACAAATATTTTAAAATTTTGCAGTTATAATAATAAAATCAAAACTATTTTAAAAAAGCGAGTCAAAAATGTGTTACACTTTGGTAACTTTTGTATAGTTCTTAACCCTGCCTAAAAATTCCAGTCTGTGAATGGAAATGCAAATCCAGGACAACATAACCTGGGATAGAAATAGCATTCTCCACTGCAAAACGATAAAATTCAGAGTCTTGGCAATAATCAAGTAAATCAAATTGAAATAGGTTCTGGCATCAGTACACCGTAATCAAATCAAGGTCTGCGTTGTACTTAAATCAAGGTCTACATCTGCATCAACAATGCTTGGCCAAGTCGAGTAGCAACTTTTCTCATAAAATTGTAGCTTCAGAACATTCAAAATGAGCAAGGATCCGTGTGCTTTGATATGTGCCAGGAGAACAGCACTTGACTGCGAACAAATAAATGCCCGTTAATATTTTGTGCAACATTTGATCATAGAACATGATATTTGGATCATCATCACACCTCACAAGCACCAAGAGTGCTTGTACATTTTGCTATTTCCCAGAAAACCAAACGTATCAATACTATTGATGGATGATTCAAGAAACCAAGTATTACAGAGAATCAACTGAAATAAGGGTGAATGGAGCAGAC
>JANAVB010040514.1:0-51931 GCA_029216955.1 Iris pallida | reverse complement strand
AGATACAAGTACTGAAAGAAATGTTGTATGTAAACAGGGAGAGAGCTGTAATAGAAATATCTACTATACATAGAGAACTAGCAGTGACTAGTGAGTCAGAGTACAACATGAACATGTAAATGGCCTGGGATGATTCAATGAAGACACTACGGAATGATTCAATGAAGATACTACTGGTGTATTATTCACATGTCCACTTCTACTCCTCCGTACCCCCAATCAATACACAAGGATCCAGCCAGGTTATGTTATATGATTCTATGTAAGGCCCGCGAAGGGTGATACATGGATGTCCCATAAATGGGGAGTCTGGGGGTTACCCAACTGTGTAAGATTCAAGAGACTCTGTGATCATGAGGGTACATGTCACAAGTAATCAAGTGAACCAAGAAGCATAGTGATACGCCGTGTAAGTGAAACGCACAGAACACGTAGTACCCGATGCTCCATAAGGATAACATCTCAAGAAAGGATCCATATAGTACCAATCCGTGTGACCGTCGTGACAGTACAAGTAAAGTAATCTACTGCAGAAAATAATTCTAAGCAGGATATGAAATTATCAGAGAATGTACTCGCCTCGATAACCTGAACAGCTGATAAGTATAGGAGGTCCCACTGAAGCCACAGAGTCCTATTTAAAGTAACACAGGTTACAAGGTGTTCAAGTTGAAAAAATGAAACTATACTAGCCATCTATATTATTCTAGGTTCTTCTAAGTCAAACAACTCTAGGTCGACTCCGGTCAATAATCTAGTCAAACTAGGTTAAGTGTTGACTTACAGTTGACCTTAGGTCAACTGGTCAACTCTGGTCAAACAGGGTAATTCTAGTCTAATATAAAGTGTACTTCGTTATTTGTACGTCGAAACTTACGGTACGCAAATCGAGATAAGAAGATTATCGGTAAGGTTGATAATTATTATAGTGATTCACGTATCCAACTTGTCAATTTCAGCGATGTGAGATCGCTGGAATTGACTGATCTTAGTTTCGTTGTACTAATCCCGAAATATGAACATTATATGAATTAATTATTAATTAATTATAAAAGGTTAAACTCAGAGAAATTATCAACAAACATTGTCGGACGATGAAATGAACATCGCCAACGTGTCCAGAATGGTCAAATTAGCTAGGATAGCCTATCCAACGGTCTAATTTGGACACAAAGGCAAAAAGATAATTTTGGGTCAAAACGGTATCCGTGTCGAAGCCGTTTTGCACCGAAAAACGTGCAAGAAAACAAGTCTAAAAAATATAACAAATTATATGTCCACGCAACCAGAATGTCGATACGAACCCAACGGTATCTCCAGAATTGGATTCCGTTGACCCGATCTCAATTTGGCCCGTTGACCAGAACTTGGAATTTCAGTTTGCACGGAAATGCGTGCCGGAGCCAAAGTTCTCAAAACTCAGCAAACTACCTGTCAACGAGTCCAAAATGATGATACGAACTCAACGGTATCTCCGGAATTGGATTCCGATGAGCCGATCTCAAAATGACCCGTTGGCCCGGATATTGGTATCCGACTTGCACCGAAATGCGTGCCAGATCCAATGTCCACCAAAACCTAGCAAATTATATGTCAACGAGTCCAGAATGACGATACGAACTCAACGGTATCTCCGGAATTGGATTCCGATGAGCCGGCGTCAGAAAGTCCCGTTGACCCAGAAAGTGGGACCCGCTTTGCACCGAAAAATGTGCCCGGGCCCACGTTCTCCAAATCTAACAAATTTTATATGAAAACATGCCAGAACGATGCCACAAGTCTAATGGTGGTGTCAGAAATGAAATCTGGAGTCCCGTGTTCAAAAATGGAATTTTACAAGTTGAAAATTACGAATTCGGACGACCAACTTTGGCGTCGAATTCAACCAATCAAACAAGCTCACAATGAAACAAAACTGGAGGGGTAGCAAGAGGGTTATACCAGATTTGCACCGGAACTGGTAGCATGCCAAACGGAGCTGCGGTGGAGGAGATACAAGCTGACGAAGTTGGCCCCGCAAAACTGTCCAAATTTAATACAATTTAAATGGTCAACTTGGTGGCCGGTTTTGATGTATCAAATGATAAAATTAACGGACGAAAATTGACAGAATTGAAGGTGGATATACCGAGATTGCGACGGAGCAAAAAATTGCCGATCCAACGGTCGGATTGTCCAAAAATTTGGCACGAAGTTGCTGCGACGGAGCACACTTTCTGAGTTCAAAACGCGCGCGTCACGACGGGATTTCGACGTAAACGCACGAATAGGCTATGCGTCACGCCGGGGAGGATGGCGGTGGCCCATGGGGGTTCGCCGGAAGTCGCCTACCGTAGGGGGCACGGCCACGGCGGCCTCGACGCCGATGGCGGCGCGGCAGTTACATTGGTCTATTATTGATGTCCCAGGGGATGGCCATTGTGGATTTCTTGTGCTTGCAAGACATCTTGGTTATTCTGAAAAAGACGGATGGAGACAGGTGAGGCAAGAGCTGTACGAGGAGTTAGAGACTCGTCTTCCATTCTACTCCCACATCCTAAGCGAAGAAACAGTTATAAGTTTGTTGTTAAGTATCCCTTGCACCGACAGTGTTACCAGGCCATACCACTACATGTCCGTTCCGTCTGCCGATTATTTATTTGCTAATATGTATAGGATACCTGTTGCACTTATTTTGTCGGGTATTAGCAATACATTCTTTCCGATGTGCGCTCCTCCGACAGAGCATAGACGATCTAACCTATGTACTATAGGTCAAATCGGGAAATACTTCTGTAGAAGCATGAAATTTTAGGCTCATCTATAGGCCAGAATTCCTATGCGCTTAACAAACATGCGCCAGGGAGCTCAAACGAAGTACTTGGCACAGCAAAGGACGGCAAAAGTATAGACATCAAAAGAAGATTTTTATTTCATATAAAAGTATATTACATGTCTAAAGAAAGGCTTTACAAAGGAGAACTTCTACAAAAAGAAATATCCTAAGACTACAGCCAGGAGCAGCAAACTGCCATGCGCCCCATGTCAGGCGCATCTCTTCAGCGTCTCAGTCAGACGCTCTCTTCAGCGTCTCAATTAGGCGCATAACTCAGCATGCGCTCTACTTCGACCCGATCAAGTGCTTCGGCTAATGAAACATTTATTGAGCAGAACAAAGGTGGGCGATCAACCCCACTCTAGCAGGAGAAAGAGCTCTCCAAAGCCCAAGGAAGAGGAGAGCACCGCAATTCCGATCTATGGCTCTTCCAGCATAACAAAGACGGGACTCTAACGTCCCGATCTTTGGATGCAACAGGCACCTTCGGCCTGCATCGGGACCCTGCGCTCCTGACTTTTGGATGTAACAGTCACCTTCACGAGTGCATACGAAGACGACTCGACGTATCTTCACCCTGGGGAGCGTCTTGGCAACAGAATGTACTCGGACAAAGAAGTTCATCTTCATCGAGAAGTCAAGGGAGAGACAACAAAACTCTCTCAAATTGTTGCTATTTATAGGCTAGGGCAAATCAAACACATGCACCAAGTGGCAACCTTCCCAAAGTTAGTGCAATGAACTTGCATTTACGATGATGAATTTGCCTCTTCGAATTCAGCCAAGTCAAAACGGCTATTTAAAGCACTCGAAGAACTCAACAGTCGGACCAATGAAAGATGCGTCATGTAACAGATGCGCCGGTCAGATACTGCGTATCATACAGACGCGCCCATCAGTACCGAGCGCCTCATAAACATGCGCCCCATGCGTTCCCATGCGCCTAGTAGAACACAGATTAATGCGTCCACTCAAAAGCCCATCACCCGTCAAGAACATTAAATGCCTAAGTCTGATACGACAGCAGCCATGCCTCGATGACAGAGCAGCAACAGCTTTTACAGAAAATGAAGCACCGCTGACATCAGCGTCATCATTACTTTTCACTGACGGTTACAAGCCACGTAGCCGATCAACCACTTGCATGCGCCTCAAAAGCCATGCGCCCAGACTGGTTCGTGACTCCTGAAGGTTACGAGCCAAAGTCTTCTCATGCGCCCAATCCCAGACGCATCCTGTCAGATCACTCTCTACCAAATCCGAGATCTTTGAGCTACGGACATGCGCCACGTGTCCTTTGACTCAGTTCAGTCCACGAAGGGGTGCTAACCATCCAAGATCTCAGCAACCGAAGAATCCTTTCAGTCGCCACGTGTCAGCTCTTCCACAGCACCACAGGCACAATAGGAAGGATTCAATCCCCGAATTAGGACGCATCAACCATGCGCCCCCGCCAGCTTCAGCCACTTGGCGTTCCCACGACCAGGCGCATCCGACATATGCGCGCATGAGCAGCCCGCCTGCAAGCTATAAATAGAGGGATCATTTCCTTCTTACAGACACACATAGAGAGATATACAGACATATACCATCAAAGACAGAGGTAACCAGATCATTAGAGTTACAGAGACGTACGTCTACTCACAGAGATCGGAAGAGACACTCAACGTCTTCTTCCCCTCCGCAAGCTCCTGCACCTAGGGCAACCCAGACCTTCAGAGAACCTAAAACCGTCGTCAGATCGTCAACGGAGTCAACACATTACCACTCGCTCCACCGACACAGGACCCAGATAAAAACAAAAGTGTACTCCTAGGAGTACATCTAAGTCCTACATTGTAACACTGTTCTATTTATAATTAAAATTCCAATCAAAGATTTTAATGGCAAACAAGCTGGCCACTCTGCTGGGGACCTCTTTCTCCTCCGATGAGAAAGTTGTATCATAATCTGACGATGTGAAGGTGGGCTCCTCCTACAAGACACTAGTCATACGCCTCATTCAACAGGCGTATGAGGAGTTCATCTCTGAAGGCAGCGCAAGTCCTTCGAAGCGGCTGCCGAAGCCGAAGAAGACTCGCCAAGTCTGGGTGCGCAAGGTCGAGGTCCCTGACACGATCACTGAAGGGGATACGTCGATGCAGCCTACCCTTCCCGCTGACGTCCTCAGCAGCCAGGATGTACCCACGAATGCAGCGCATCTCTCAGGAAAATGTGGTGCTAACCACATTCTCCAACCATCTCCTTCTCAGTCAAGAAAGATTCGTCGACGGAACAGGGGCGCATCTAACGTCCTGTGCATGAACTCTGGTGCGCCACAGAGTTTGCGGACATTGACCCTTTCAAGGGGGTCGAAGCCTACTTCACCGATGTTAGCTTATATAAGTCGCTCGATAAAGGGGAAGCCAATGATGCTGATGACGAAGCAAAAAACAGCGACAGAGACGGACATGGAGCCAAAGATGATTCCCGACGCTCCTTTGAAAATTCGACTCAAAGGAAAATCGCCCCAGATGCTGCCTTCCATGGCGATCAAGTTACCTGGAAAAGCACCGACTTCTCTAGGTAGAACACCCACTGAAGCTCCTTTGAAGATAGGGCTCAAGGAAAAATCTTCTCAAACGTCGGCTCCCCTCGTGGCAAAACTACAGGGGAAGGCACCAGTAACCGAAGGCGCAGTTGAGGCACCCCTGAAGGTGCTTCTTAAAGGCAAGCCTCCGTAATCTTCCGCCTCACTCAAGCTGCAGGAGAAGGCCCACATAGCCCTCTCAGATCCCAAGGTCAAGCCTATGATGAGCTCTCCTGAACCAGCCCCAGTGCTCACGGATGAAGAGTTAGAAGAATACATATCTGCTGATATAGATGCACCTTCTCTTGACAATAATCCCACGAGACAAAATCTCGTTTTATCAATAATAGAGTATCTTTCAATTATTCTAGTCTTCCACATTGGAATGCCATGTATACACTAGAAAACGCTCTATTGTCGTTACAAACACAAATAACGACCGTCAATCATGTAAATCGAATAGTCCCGTCCCAATGAGTCTGTTTTATAGTCCCACCGCAGAATTGGGACGAAGAACCCATCATCTTCGGCAAAGTCGAGCGTCATCAAGACCCCCCGCCACTCGAGCCAGAACCGGATACCGGCAGAATACAAGTCTATCAGTACACAGACAAGGTAAAGTACCTCATCCAAAAGATGGGTTACGATCTAAAAAGCAACAAGGACCTAAACTACGGCAAAGGTCGACGTCTTCCCCTCCGACTTCCAACACCTAAAGGAAAGCCGCAGGACTACTATCATCGTACTCGACGGGGGGTGGGCTATGTCACGCCACCGGTAACTCCAGAGAGTTCGGAGGCAGAAGAAGTGGAACACTCTCATTCATCTGAAGCATCAACTTGGGATTCCGATACCAGTATCGGCTCAGTCTTCAGGAAGGTGCTATCAGTCAACATGGTATCTGCACAATCTCGAGAGGATGAAGGCGAAGACCAAATGCCAGAATGCTTCGATGAAGAACCTTGGGCTCAACGCCTAGGAGCGCAGTGGGAGTCTCGTTTTGAATTACGCGAACCCCCTACCGAAGACGAAGTCGAGCAGATCAACCTTGGGGACGAGTCTTCTTCCAAACCTATCTTCATCAGCAAGAGTCTAAAGGGAAGAGACCGGGAGTCCCTAGTCCAATTGGCCAAAGAATACATCGACGTCTTCGCCTGGAGCTATGAAGATATGCCGGGACTTAATCCCCAGATCGCGATGCATAGACTTAACATCTTACCTGATGCTAAGTCTATAAAGCAACAACAACGACGTTTTCGTCCTGACATCATAAACACTATCGATCAAGAGGTGGACAAACTCTTGAGCAGCGGGTTCATTCGTGAAGAGCATCATCCAGATTGGGTGGCCAATGTCGTCCCTGTCACTAAGAAGAATGGAAAGATACGAGTCTGCATCGACTTCAGAGATCTCAATACTGCTTGCCCGAAGGACGAATTTCTACTTCCAATCACTGACGTGATGATCGACAATATATGTGGCTTTGAACGCATGTTTTTCATGGACGGGTACTCGGGCTACAACCAGATCAAAATGTTCTCCGATGACGCAAAACACACGTCATTCAGGACACCGAAAGAGGTTTCCTGCTACACAGTTATGCCTTTTGGCTTGAAGAATGCTGGTACTACTTACCAACGAGCTATGAGTACCATCTTTCGTCAACATCTACGCAAAATAGTTGAATGCTATGTTGATGATATCGCAGTCAAGAGTCGTCTCAAAGGTGATCACCTACAAGACCTAAAGACAGTCTTCGATCTCATGCGAGCGCATCAACTTAGGATGAACCCCGCTAAATCCTTCCTTGGGATTTCTAGCGGAAAGTTCTTGGGCTTCATTATCACGGCAAAAGGCATTTATGTCGACCCCGAGAAGACCAAAGCCATCCTTGACATGGACCCTCCGAAGAACCTCCGAGAACTTCGAGGCCTGCAAGGGCGTCTTGCATACATCTGAAGGTTTATAGCAAACCTTTCCGAAAAATGTCAACCCTTCACCCAGCTCATGAAGAAGGAAGTCTCGTACATCTGGACAGAAGAATGCCAGAAAGCTTTCGATGATATCAAAGCTTACTTGACGAGCCCGCCAGTCCTGGTGGCACCCGTCAGGGCAAACCATTTCTCCTCTACGTCCGTGCCATAGATCATTCCCTCGGTGTTTTGTTGGCTCAGAACAACGATGCAGGCTACGAGCAAGCTATCTACTACCTTAGTAGAACAATGATCGGGGCTGAACACCGGTACAACTCCGTCGAAAATGAATGTTTGGCTTTGGTGTTTGCCATCCAGAAGACTCGTCATTACATTTCGGGCCAGACAATTCATGTCATCTCCCGAGTCAATCCACTCAGGGTTCTCATGACGAAGCCGGGATCATTGAACTCCCGACTAGCCACATGGGCAATCCTATTGACGCCGTATAACATGGTATTTGTTCCACAAAAAGTCGTCAAGAGTCAAGCCCTAGCCGACTTTTTAGCCGCGCACCCCATCCCAGAGTCCTCCAGACTCTATGAAGACATCCCAGATGAGGTCCAAGAATCAAACGTCACCGAAGAAAGCTCCATCTGGCAGATGTTTTTCGATGGCGCTTCGAGAGCAGGCCCCAAAGGCCAAATCATCGTCGGAGTAGGAGTGGTCCTAGTCTCCTCCGATTAGCTGGTCATCCAGCGTGCTTACTCCCTTTCAAAGCCGTGCTCCAACAATGTTGCCGAGTACAACGCTCTCATCATGGGACTCCAGTTGGCACGACAACTGGGGGTGGATCATCTGGAAGCTTACGGCTACTCAAAACTCATCGTTAATAAAATTCGAGGGGCAGTACAAAGTTCGTCATGAAGATCTGGTTTCTTAACATGAAGCTGCATTGAATATTATTTCAACCTTCACCAAGTTCTTTAAAAAATACGTACCTCGGCTACAAAACCTGGAGGCTGACGCTCTGGCTGGCCTCGCAGCCTCACTAGCAACACCCCTCATGACTCAATACTACGTCACAGTAGTAGGACGAGACTTGGTCTGTCCTAAAAACAATCTATGCACACAGATGGCCCATGCCATGACGACAAGTTTCGGTATTAATGTCCGAGACTGGAGGTTTCCGTTCATCAACTTCGCTGTCTATGAAATTCTCCCAGAAGATCCGAAAGAAGCCGTCTCGGTCAGAAGGCGTTCCCTTCGGTTTTATTATGATACAGCTACTAAAACGTTGGACCGACGTTCCTACGACGGACTTCTCCTTCGATGACTATCCAACGAAGAAGCAGCCGAAGCCCTTCGAGAAGCTCATGACGGAACTTACGGGGCTCATCAACCTGGCCCTAATTTGCAGGATCGACTGCGACATATGGGTTACTACTGGCCAACCATGGCAGCCGACGTCGTCGATTATGCTAAAAAGTGCCATGCTTGCCAGCTTCATGCCGACTTTATCCATACACCATCGGAACTACTACATCCTACGGTTGCCTCCTGGCCCTTTAAAACTTGGGGCATAGACATTGTGGGACCTATCACCCCTTCTTCATCGAGGGGACACCGCTTCATCCTAGCCATCATCGAATACTTTTCTAAATGGACAGAAGCAGTTCCACTAACGAAAGTAAAAAGCTCTAGGGTGATCAGCTTCATCAAGCATCATGTTATCTACTATTTCGGGATACCCCATAGGATTATCCACGACAATGGTCCACAGTTCATCAGTCATATTTTTAGCAGATTATGTGACAAGAATCGTATTCAGAACGTGGCATCAACCGCCTACAATCCGGCAGCAAACGGATTGGCCGAGGCTTTTAACAAGACTATCGTCAGGCTACTCAAAAAGGTCGTGTCATCCAACAAACACGACTGGGACGAAAAGCTCGACGGATGCCTTTGGGCCTACCGTACAACAGTACGGACTTCGACGGGCAACACACCATTCTCCTTAGTCTATAGGAGCGAAGCGGTACTTTTTCAAAATCCAGATACCCTCACTCCGTGTAGCGATCACAAATCAATTGATAGAAGAAGACAATCAACGCCGCCATCTGAGAGAACTGGAGGCACTTGACGAAAAACGTCTCCTAGCTCAGCAGCGCATTGAACTCTGTCAAGCCCGTATATCACAGGCTTTCAATAAATAGGTCAAGCAAAGGACTTTCCAAGTAGGCGACCTGTTCCTGGCAGTCAGGAGGCCAATGGTGTTGACTCACAAAACACCAGAAAAGTTTGAGCCCAAGTGGGAGGGACCTTTCATTATAGAGACGGTATACTCAAACGGTACTTACCGCCTCGCCCGACCAAACAGGGACTTGTTCATGATGCCCATCAACGGCAAGTTCCTAAAGAAGTACTACTCTTGACATCTTTCAGATATGTACTTCCATCTCTACCTAGCAAGGGAATCAGTGGACCTGATCATCAGAGCTCACATACACCTCCCTTTCACAAAATCTTATGCTTTCGGAACCCAGTTGTTCCATGGTATTCTATCTCCAGTAGAAGAACAACCACGTCCACATTACCTCTGAGTTGCTCCTCTACGCCCTGCAGAGCATAATCTTACACTCCGTAAGACTATGCTAACTATCATGTTTACCACGTCCACATTACCTCTGAGTAAACATCCCGTACAGACAACCCTTGCGTTGTCGTACATCGATCGCAGAACTTCCATGTCCATATTACCTCTGAGTAGTTCCGTGTATCCCCCCAGAGTCACTCCTACCACGTCCATAACACCTCTGAGTAGGAAGAATTCATCATTTGAACCCCATATTTTCCACGTCCATATTACCTCTGAGCAAATATGTCGGTCCTCTCAAACTTATTATCTGTACCTAACCAAGGTGCGCAAAAGATAATAGGTCCACAAATCACTAGTTCATGACATTAAAGATGAACACACCAGAAAATTCTTTATTTTTCATTCAAAAGTAAAGAATTACATCCCCAGCAAATTTGCCAAAATATATATATAACAAAAAAAGGGAGAGACTACAATCCCTAAGCATCATTGGGATTGGCAGACTCGGCGTTCAGCTTCTTGACGTATCGCTTCCACAGCAACAGGATGCAACTCATCCGTATGCCCCAAACTCATTTAAAAAAGTTGGGAACCACAAAGTCAGAAGACACCCACCCGTCACCGCTGGCCGAACGTCGGCAGGAGTCACAGTGACGACAGGAGCGTCCTCCTCGTCAAACTCCATCGGCTCCTTACCCCGGCCTTGTCCTCGGCCAGCACCACCGCGAGGAGTTTTGGGAGCCATCTCGAATCAGACGCCTATTTATAGGCTTGGGCATACACGGAAACCGATGAAGAGTGACGTCAGCCACCGCTTGGAGTTCTGCGAAATGATAACTGCAAATAATCCAAAATGATCATAATTAATCCTTTTTGGTTATTTCGAAGTGTTATCATTTGCATTTAAAATGAGAGGAGCATACGCCTTATCACAGATGCGCGGAGCAATCATGCGCCCCGAACAGTCATGCGCCCCATTAAAGACCCTTCCATGCTTCTTATTCAAAGTATTCCAAAACTTGACAAAAAGTTTTGAAAACTTTGAAGGAGGTCTTGTAGAAGCATAGAATTTCAGGCTCATCTATAGGCCAGAATTCCTATGCACTTAACAAACATGCACTAGGGAGCTCAAACGAAGTACTTGGCACAACAAAAGACGGCAAAAGAATAGACATCAAAAGAAGATTTTTATTTCATATAAAAGTCTATTACATGTCTAAAGAAAGGCTTTACAAAGGAGAACTTCTACAAAAAGAAAGGTCCTAAGACTACAGCCAGGAACAGCAAACAGCCATGCGCCCAATGTCAGGGGCATCATCCGTCAGGCGCATCTCTTCAGCGTCTCAGTCAGGCGCGTCTCTTTCAGCGTCTCAGTCAGGCGCGTCTCTTCAGCGTCTCAGTTAGGCACATCACTCAGCATATGCGCTCTACTTCGACCCGATCAAGTGCTTCGGCTAATGAAGCATTTACTGAGCAGAACAAGGGTGGGCGATCAGCCCCACTCTAGCAGGAGGAAGAGCTATCCAAAGCCTAAGAAAGAGGAGAGCACCGTAATTCCAATCTGCGGCTCTTCAAGCATAACAAGACGGGACTCTAACGTCCTAATTTTTGGATACAACAAGCACCTTTGGCCTGCTTCGGAACCCTGCGATCCTGACTTTTGGATGTAACAGTCACCTTTACGAGTGCATACGAAGACGACTCGACGCATTTTCACCCTGGAGAGCGTCTTGGCAACAGAATGTACTCGGGCAAAGAAGTTCATCTTCGTCGAGAAGTTAAGGGAGAGACAACAAAACTCTCTCAAATTGTTGCTATTTATAGGCCAGGACAAATCAAACCCATGCGCCAAGTGGCAACCTTCCCGAAGTTAGTGCAATGAACTTGTATTTATGATGATGAATTTGCCTCTTCGAATTCAGCCAAGTCAAAACGGCTATTTAAAGCACTCGAAGAACTCAACAGTCGGACCAATAAAAGATGCGTACAACAGATGCGCCGGTCAGATACCGCACATCATACAGACGCGCCCATCAGTACCGAGCGCCTCATAAAGATACGCCCCACGTGTTTTCATGCGCCTAGTGGAACGCAGATCAATGCGCCCACTCAAAAGCCCATCACCCGTCAAGAACAATCAATACCGAAGTCTGATATGACAGCCATGCCTCGATGACAGAGCAGCAACAGCTTTTACAGAAAACGAAGTGCCGCTGACATCAGCGTCATCATTACTTTCTACTGACGGTTACAAGCCACGTGGCCGATCAACCACTTGCATGCGCCTCAAAAGCCATGCACCCAGACTGGTTCGTGATAGGTTACGAGCCAAAGTCTCCTCATGCGCCCAATCCAGGCGCATCCTGTCAGATCACTCTCCACCAAATCTGAGATCTTTGAGCTACAGACATGCACCACGTATCCTTTAACTCAGTTCAGTCCACGAAGGGGTGCTAACCACCCAAGATCTCGACAATCGAAGAATCCTCTCAGTTGCCATGTGTCAGCTCTTTTGCAGTACCACAGGCGCAACAGAAAGGATTCAATCCCCGAATCAGGGTGCATCAACCATGCGCCCCGCCAGCATCAGCCACGTGGCGTTCCCACGACCAGGCGCATCCGACATATGCGCGCATGAGCCGCCAACCTGCAAGATATAAATAGAGGCATCATTTTCTTCTTACAGACACACACAGAGATATACAGACATACACCGTTAAAGACAGAGGTAACCATATCATCAGAGTTACAGAGACGCACGTCTACTCACAGAGATCGGAAGAGACACTCAACGTCTCCTTCCTCTCCGTAAGCTCTGGCATCCAGAGCAACCCAGACCTTTAGAGAACCTAAAACCGTTGTCAGATCGTCAATGGAGTCAACGCATTACCACTCGCTCCACCGACACAGGACCCAGATAAAAGTAAAAGTGTATTCCTAGGACTACATCTAAGTCCTACATTGTAACACTGTTCTATTTGTAATTGAAATTTCAATCAAAGATTTTAATGGCGAAAACTTCGTCATACTAAAGATGATCGGTCATTCTCTGATTCCTCTACCTACAATAATTTAGTACAAATTGGCACCGGTCGAAGCAATCACCTGGACCACACCTTTCTTTGATCAAATCAATCATTGTATGAAGTTGTTAAAGATTGAGGAGCCAAGAGACTTACTTGTTGGCCACTACGACATCGAAATCGACTGAGTATGGATATATTTATACTTTGGCATTTTGTATATGGTGGACCACTTTTGTATAGAGTAAATTATATTATTTTGAAATATGAAGTCCAATATGTTTTCCACTTTTACCTGTGTGGTATATGTGTCTATCTGTGTATAAAATATATGAAAGTATCAGTGTGCAATTTCTGTTTACCTGTGTGTTATATGTGTATATTTGTGTGCAAAATGAATGAAAGTATCAGTGTCAAAATGTATCAAATTCAAAGAGTATCAGAGTTTGGGTTAGGACTGCTAGCACCCTGGCAGTCCTTCAATAAGTTAGGACTGCCAGAGTTCTGACAGTCCTGTCTAAAACTCTTGTGAAGAGATTTTCATATCCAAACTCTATTCACAGAGTGTTTGGGTTATGACTGCCAGTACCCTGGTAGTCCTTCAATAAGTTAGGACTGTCAGGGTTCTGGCAGTCCTGTCTGAAACTCTCTGTGAAGAGAGTTTTATATCCAAACTCTCTTCACATAGAGTTTGGATTAGGACTGCCAGGGTGCTGGCAGTCCTAAACCAAACTCTATGTGAAGAGAGTTTGGGTTAGAACTGCCAGCACCCTGGCAGTCCTACATTAATGACAGAGGAATTTCGACCGATCCTATGATGAAGAGGATGTACGCACGGACTACCATGTCAATGGTCTCATCATCATCGTCCTCCGTCTCTATGAAATTCTCCACCAAAAATGACAGAGGAATTCCGTAGGACTTCTTGAAGCCTGGCATGGGTGTAAAACTGGTAGCCTCAACCCCAAGGTGCTTTGAGACAAATTTTACGATCTTTTCGTACCATTTAACAAATTTCTTATTGTTGTATACATTTCCTTGGTCATGACGCGCCGGTAACTGGCAGGTCCAGTATCTGATGGACGTCGTCAAGTGTAATCGTCAACAACCCTGCTGGAAGATAAAATGTGTTGGTCTCCAGATGCCATCTCTCCACAAAGGCAGATATAATGGTACTGTCCATTGTCCTATAAGCGTATCGAGCCAAATTCTGCAAGTCGCTCGGAATGATCTTGCTCTGGACGATCTCCGATAAGCTGTCAAACTGCTAGGCCACGAACTTTTTTCCGTGGCTCACGGACCTAAGCATACGAAAGTTCCTCTGTATGTTGGACAACAGGATAAAATTAGAATTATAAAATACATATATATATAGTAGACTAAATAGAAGCTTACAAACGTAATGTACATACCAGGTTCTTCCATATTTCATAAGCAATGTATTTGTCAAACGAAACCAACATTGAGCAACCGGGCGGACGGACAGGCTCCTGAGAAGGACCAGAACCGTCACGTGATAGGAGTTGGCCAAAAAGCACGTCGTCGTCATCGGAAGAAGACGAAGGACTAGGAGGAGCTCGTTGCTTCGACTGAGCAGGGAGAGCCGGTCGCTTCATCCGAGACCGGCCAGTCGCTCTAGTGACTTTTCTTTCTGGAAGCGGTTCAAAAATTCTTATCGGTCTCTCGAGAGGACGGCCCACAGTGCGTTCCTTGCGTGCCGACACGGTAGACCGTATTCTTTTGGGAGTGACCGCAGGACTACAGGACAAAAACAGTTATTAAATAATATAAGAGAAAATAGACAACAGAAAAACATAAAGTCCTGCAATTATATTGGACTGCAGGAAGCCAAAAAGTACAATATTGTTTCAGGACTGCAGAACAACTGGCAGTCCAAATGTTAAGAAGGACTGCCAGACTTCCTGCAGTCCTATTTTATAAGAGGACTGTCGACTGCCTGGCAGTCCTCCTTAACATTAGGACTACCAGACTTCCTACAGTCCTATTGTTGTCAGTCGCGACTGTAGCAGCCGAACGGCCACAACGACACGATACTTTGTCGTGTTCTAGGGTTAGAGTTTGAAAAAAAATATTGGATTTATCGTGTTCGAAAATTCATTCATGAACCGTAAAGTGTTCTAAACATAATTTATCAAAACTTTTAAAGAATTAACAAAGATTCTTTGAATTTGAAAAGAATGTAGAAAAATGTAGAAGAAATTAGGGAAAAACATACCTAGATTGTGATGAGGGTTTGGACTTGCATGTCATCTCTTGGATTTGAATGAATGTAGAAGAAATTTACGGTTAAGAATTTGGAATGGAGTTGTGGAAAAGAGAATAGGGTTTTAGGGTTTTAGAGAATTTGGAAGAAAGAGAAAGAAATAGAGGAAATGAAATAGGAGAGAGTGTTTGGGGTGGGTGGGCTAGCCCCAAGTTTTTTGGGTTGTCCCCGGTAAAAGTTCCCCCAAGTAAGGGCTAGCCCCAAGTAACTTTGGGGGTGCCCTTAGAAATAGCCTTTTGGATTCTTGCTGTGAAAGAATATTAGAATTAATCTGTACCATACAATATTATACATCTGATGGCTAATATTTGGGTATACTATAGAGTGGGGATCCACATCGTCCTTTTTTGTATCCCCAAGCATCCTCATGCTATCCACTATTGGATATTGTTTAAGTCATCTAATATTAACCATTGATTTGAATCATTCAAATCATCGATTAAAATTAGATGACTTAAACAAGATCCAATAATTATTAACATAGGCTTGCTTGGGGATGGAAAAAATAAGTGGAAGCGGATCCTCATATATATATATATATATATATATATATATAATATATATATATATATATATATATATATATATAATCTATATATATATATATATATATATAATATATATATATATATATATAAATATAAAAGAGAGAGAGAGAGAAGGGGGGAGAGAGAGAGTGATCCACATCCCCTCATTTTTTGTACCCCAAGCATCCCTATGTTTACAATTGTTGGATCTTGTTTAAGTCAATCTAATCTTCGTTGATTTGAATGATTCAAATCAATGGTTAAGATTAGACGACTTAAACGATATACAATGGTGGATAACATGGGATACTTGGGGATGCAAAAAATTAGAAAATAAATATAAATATATATATATATATTGTAGAAGCATGGAATTTCAGGGGCATCTATAGGCCAGAATTCCTATGCGCTTAAACAAACATGCGCCAGGGAGCTCAAACGAAGTACTTGGCACAGCAAAGGACAGCAAAAGTGTAGACATCAAAGAAGATTTTTATTTCATATAAAAGTCTATTACATGTCTAAAAGAAAGGCTTTACAAAGGAAAACTTCTACAAAAATGAAGATCCTAAGACTACAGCCAGGCGCAGCAAACTGCCATGCGCCCCATGCCAGGCGCATCATCCGTCAGGCGTATCTCTTCAGCGTCTCAATCAGGCACGTCTCTTTCAGCGTCTCAGTCAGGCGCGTCTCTTCAGCGTCTCAGTGAGGCGCATCACTAAGCATATACGCTCTACTTCGACCCGATCAAGTGCTTTGGCTAAAGGAGCAGCTTTGAACATAACAAGAGAGGGCGATCAACCCCATTCTAGCAGGAGGAAGAGCTCTCCAAAGCCCAAGGAAGAGGAGAGCACCGCAATTTCGATCTGCGACTCTTCCGGCATAACGGAGATGGGACTCGAGCATCCCGATCTTTGGATGCAACAGGCACCTTCGGCCTGCGTCGGGAGCCCACGATCCCGACTTTTGGATGTAACAGTCACCTTCACGAGTGCATACGAAGATGACTAGACGCATCTTCACCTTGGGGAGCGTCTTGGCAACAGAATGTACACGGGCAAAGAAGTTCATCTTCGTCGAGAAGTCAAGGGAGAGACAACAAAACTCTCTCAAATTATTGCTATTTATAAGCCAGGGCAAATCAAACCCATGCACCAAGTGACAACCTTCCCGAAGTTAGTACAATGAACATGCATTTACGATGATGAATTTGCCTCTTCGAATTCAGCCAAGTCAAAACGGCTATTTAAAGCACTCGGAGAACTCAACCGTCGGACCAATAAAAGATGTGTCATGCAACAGATGTGTCGATCAGATACCGTGCATCATACAGACGCGCCCATCAGCACCAAGCGCCCAGTATGGATGTACCAACAAAGCACAGATCCATGCGTCCTGGTGAACACGGACCTATGCGCCTAGTGGGGTACAAATCGATGCGCCCACTTCGGTTCGTCACCCACCAAGCAATTAATACGAAAGTGATAGAGTTGGCATCACGTCCCCTGAGGACTGAACAGTCGATAGCTTTCTGCAGAAAATGAAGCGCCGCATACGTTAGCATAATCATTACTCTCCTCTGACGGTTACAAGCCACGTGGCCGACCAACCAATCGCATGTGCCTCCGCAGCCGTGTGTCCGAAGATTTGCATACGCCTAAAAAGCCGTACGCCTCTGACTTACTTCTGATCACAGAAGTCAAGTCGCCGCATGTGCCTCCCCGGCCATGCTACTGAAGTCCCGCATGCGCCTCAAAAGCCATGTGTCCAGACTGGCTCGTGATTCCTGAAGATTAAGGGCTAAGTCTCCTCGTGCGCCCGATTCCAGGCGCAGCTCATCAGATCCTTCTCCACTAAATTCGAGATCTTTAAGCCATGGACGTACGCCATGTGTCCTTTAACTCAGTTCAGCCTATGAAGGGGTGCTAACCACCCAAGATCTCAGCAACAGAAAGATCCTCTCCACTGCCACGTGCCAGCCACAATACAGCATGAAGGATTCAACACACAAATTATGGCGCATCATCTATGTGCCCTCCTTCCGTCAGCATTAGCCACGTGGCGTTCCCACGTACAAGCGTATCCTACATGTGCGCGCATGAGCAGCCCAACCTGCTGCTTATAAATAGAGGGAT
Source organism: Iris pallida (assembly GCA_029216955.1). Taxonomy (NCBI): domain Eukaryota; kingdom Viridiplantae; phylum Streptophyta; class Magnoliopsida; order Asparagales; family Iridaceae; genus Iris; species Iris pallida. The sequence continues at coordinate 34,066 of JANAVB010040514.1, read as the reverse complement.
CATTTCTTTCTTCCATATACACACAGACAAAGACAGAGAACCAGATCATCAGAGTTACAGAGACGCACGTCCACTCATAGAGATCGGAAGAGACACTCAACGTCTTCTTCCCCTCCGTAAGCTCCGGCATCCAGAGCAACCCAGACCTTCAGAGAACCTAAAACCGTCGTCAGATCGTCAACAGAGTCAACGCATTACCACTCGCTCCACCGACACAGGACCCAGATAAAAATAAAAGTATACTCCTAGGACTATATCTAAGTCCTACATTGTAACATTGTTCTGTTTGTAATTAAAATTCTAATCAAAGATTTAATGGCAAACAAGCTGACGACTCTGCTGGGGACTTCTTTTCTCTCCAATGAAAAAGTTGTGTCGTAATCTGATGACGTGAAGGTGGGCTCCTCCCACAAGACACTAGTCGTATGTCTCAATCAACAAGCGTATGAGAAGTTCATCTCTGAAGGCAGTGCAAGTCCTTCGAAGCGACTGCCGAAGCCGAAGAAGACTCGCCAAGCCTGGGTGCAGAAGGTGGAGGCCCCTGGCACCATCACTGAAGGGGATGCGCCGATGCAGCCTACCCTTCTCGCTGATGCCTTCAGCAGCCAGGATGTGCCCACGGGTATAGCGCATCTCTCGAAAAAATGTGGTGCTGACCACATTCCCCAACCATCTCCTTCTTAGTCAAGGAAGATTCACCGACGGAGCAGGGGCACGTCTAACGCCCCGTGCATGAACTCTGGTGCACCGCAGAAGGTCTCTGTCTTTGACAGACTCACTCGATGTCATGGCGAGGATAATTTGGACTCTGAATACTATGCGCCCCAGCGGGCTGGTACGAAAAAGTCTAAGACGGCACAGGCCATGCGCTCAAACGTGCTATGCCAACGACAAACCAGAAGCATGCGCTCACAATCATGCGCGCTGCTGATGGTAAGCTATACAAAGTTGACTCGGGTGCTTCTACGCCAGAAACGAGCCGACCCTCAAAGTCCTTGTCTCACTTGGGCGCATCTGCTTCGTTCGCAACCAAGTCGTACAAGGCAAACTCTGTGGTCTTGAACCCCCATGCCTACATTGGTTGTGCGTCTGAGGCTGGTTCAAGCCACCCTAAATGTTGCTCCCCCACTACTGATCTGGGCGCATCTTTTGCGCTGGATCAGGGGGTGCAGCATTCACTTGACCACCCCGGTGCTTGGCCTTGCCATGCGCCTTATGGGGGTGTGAAGGTGGCACTCTTTCCTAACGATTTACGTAATGTGATCATTCACAAACGCCGGTCAGGAGAGTTGACTGACAAGCACAATGCGCCCCTCACAGGATACACCTGTACTGTGGTCACCATCAACTGTTGTTGCAAAATGGTAGTCCCATCACAAAGGCAGTCTGTGTTCCAGCGGCTGCAATCATCAGCACCCCTCCAACGTCGCCTCGGGAAGAAGGTATCGATCGAAGAGGAGCCAGAACTAAAGGTTGCTTCTTGCAACGTAGTCTCTAACTCCTCATCAATCCGAAAGATGACTGACAACTCCTCGACCTCGTCCTCATCCAACAGCCAGCCGAGCAAGAAAGAAGATTTCGGAAGAAGTAATTGCTGGGGGTAGTCAAGCCCTTGTTGATCCTCCTCCCGAAGACGAAGATATCCTCCAGAACATAGCTGGGGGTAGCCAAGACAAAACTCCAGGAGAAGCGACTCTTCTACAGGAGAGCAAGGCTGAAAGTGAAGCTTCAACCGATCCATCCACTTCCAGTCATGACAGTATACATGACGGGAGGTGGTGATACGGAGTCAGATGCTCCATCAGCAGACCTCGTCTAGCGTATGGATACTTTAGAGGGAGGACTCAAAACCCTCTCTGCCTCCATGCAAACACTGACTCAAGCAGTGTTCGAGATATGGTCAGCTTTGGCCAGAGCACCTTCCACCAATCCGGACCCAGGAGCTAACGGGGAATCAAATGTGCCCCTTCAACGGGCATCCTTGAATACCGATTGTCGCGAAGCACCTCGGGTATCGGAACCTTCAAATGTATAACTCCAGACTGTACTGCCTTCTCTGACTTCCAGCTCTACGGAGGACGTGGTTGAGATGATCAGGGACTTGCGTGAACGCTTCGAGTCAAAGAACAGACAGGAGGAGCGCCAGAAGATGGGGATCCTACAACCATACCCCCTCGAATGGAACAAAGTGGTCTATCCTCCCAAGTATAAACCACAAACGTTGACGCCATACGACGAGAAGGACTCTCCACGCCGTTATTTGACGTACTTCCAGTCTCAAACGGGACATCTCCCGAAGGAAGATGCGCTACTCACCATCCTGTTTGTCGGGGCATTGAAAGGAGTGGCTTACGACTGGCACTGCAGTCTCCCTGACAATTCCATATCCTCCTTTGATGACTTTACATGCCTCTTCCTTGATCGTTTTTACGACGGAGGGAAAGACATGACGATGGCGTCCCTCATAGAGGTACGTCAGAAGGAAAAAGGGACGGTTCGAGCATTCATCGAACGATTCCGACAAGCCTGCTTCAGACTGCCCCCCGGGTATGCCAGAACATGCACTCCTCTCCTCCTGCAGCATGAATATGCTTTCTGCGGTTAAGCTCTGGCTCAACTCCACTCCTCCTTCCGACTGGAGTTCATTGATTATTGAGGTCGAAGCAGCTGAAAAGAAGGCATGCAATGCTCGCCTCCTGGGAGTCAGTTTTCCCGTCTTTGAAGACAAGGGAAAACGGCCTACCGCCAGCAACCCTGGATGCGAGACGAAGGGGAAGCAGGCATTGACTGTCAATGCCTCTAAAGGCGCACAAGCACCTACTCAGAAGCCTCCGCTTGCACCGAGGCCAAAGGAGGTCTATTCTTTCAATGATGAAGACACCTTGTAACTCTTCGAGATGTTGAAACAGGGTGACAAGATTAAGTTACCAGACTCGAAGCGTCCCGACGAGGTTGGGAGAGTTGACAATCCGAGGTACTGTCACTACCATCGGTTTGTAGGACATCCAACTCAGGACTGCGACGTCCTCAAGAACTACATACAGCGCATGATCAATACGAATGTCATCTTCGTCGATTATGAGGAGAAGACAGTCTCGGCCAACCTGGTGTCGCTCCAATTCGGCACCTTGCCGCCAACCACAGCACAAGATGGCATCGTCCCCATCCCAAAGGCGACAATGGAGGTGGTCAACCTACCACCTACCCGTGAAAACGTGAGTGGACTCATCCCACTCACCACATCTCGGGGAGAGATCTTATGGGTTCACCCAGACCTCGTCTCCGAAGTTACTCAACCGGGAGTACGCTCTGCCTCTAAAACCAAGGGCAAGAAGATCAAGTCTTGCCGCATGGTCTCTTCCTCCGCAGAAGAGGTACTTCCTGTACAAACGCGTTCACAGTAGAATGCCCAACCCGACGAAGCTGCCGTCGAGGTGGTGCCTCCCTGCACCGCCCCTGCTACCCAGAAAGAGGGCCCATCCAGACCTCCAGCAGCCAATAAACAGAAGCACGTAGAGGCCCGTTTCGACAAGCCTTTGCGAAGAAATATGCTTCGGGGCTAGCCAAGCCCCACAACTTCGACATACTGGCACAACTTGCCGGTACTTCCTGTCCGCTTATCTCTGTTCGAGCTTTTTCGTCTTTCTAAAGACACCCGTAAAGCTCTCTGTGAAGCCTTGAAGGATGCTGAGTCCTTCATCAGTCAGGTTAAGCAGCCTGAAGACCTCCCAACAACATGTGCACACTGCCATTGTGTAGAGGAGGTCATCCCCAACATAACCTTCACCCAACAAGACATGCTACTCAAGTACAACAGGCCACTGTATTACACAGGGTATGTAGGTTCCGTCAAGGTGAAGCGAATTCAGATTGATCCAGGATCTTCCTTCAGCATCATCCCTAGGACCCTGCTCTCAACACTGGGGATTCCGATGCACCGTCTGGCGCCTTCCAACACTACAATCAGCGGCTTCAATGCCAGTAAAAGTGAACCGCTGGAGAAAATCCGACTGAAATGCTATATTGGTAATCTTCGAACCGAAGTGACTTACTATGTCGTGGACGCCGACGTCAACTACAACCTCCTGATGGGTCGTCCATGGCTGCACGAGTACATGGTGGTGCCATCTACACTCCACCAATGTATAAAGTACGTGTCCACCAACGACATCATCCGGACAGAGTTCGCGGACATTGACCCTTTCAAGGGGGTCGAAGCCTACTTCACCGATACTAGCTTATATAAGTCGCTCGATGAAGGGGAAGCCAATGATGCTGATGACAAAGCAAAAATAGCGGCAGAGACGGACGTGGAACCAGAGATAATTATCGACGCTCCTTTGAAAATCCGACTCAAAGGAAAAGTGCCCCTGATGCTGCCTCCCATGGCGATCAATCTACCTGGAAAAGCACCGACTTCTCTAGGTAGAACACCCACTAAAGCTCCCTTGAAGATACGGCTCAAGGGAAGACCTCCTCAAACGTCGGCTCCCCTTGTGGCAAAACTACAGGTTACCGAAGGCGCAGTTGAGGCACCCCTGAAGGTGCATCTTAAAGGCAAGCCTCCGCAATCTTTCACCTCACTCAAGCTGCAAGAGAAGGCCCACATAGCCCTCTCGGATCCCAAGGTCAAATCTGTGATGAGCTCTCCCGAACCAGCCCCAGTGCTCATGGATGAAGAGTTAGGAGAATACATATCTGCCGTCATAAATGTACCTTCTCTTGACAATGTAATCCTACGAGACAAAATCTCGTGTTTTATCAATAATAGAGTGTCTTTCAATTATTCTAGTCTTCCACATTGGAATGCCATGTATACACTAGATAACGCTCTATGGTCATTACAAACATAAATAACGACCGTCAATCATGTAAATCGAGTAGTCCCGTCCCAAGGAGTCTGTTTTATAGTCCCACCGCAGAACCGGGACGAAGAACCCATCATCTTCGACAAAGTCGAGCGTCGTCAAGACCTCCCGCCACTCGAGCCAGAACCGGATACCGGCAGAATACAAGTCTATTGGTACACGGACAAGGCAAAGTACCTCATCCAAAAGATGGATTACGATCTGAAAAGCAATAAAGGCTGAACTACGGCAAAGGCCGGCGTCTTTCCCTCCGGCTCCCAACACCTAAAGGAAAGCCGCAGGACTACTATCATCGTACTCGACGGGGGATGGGCTATGTCACGCCACCGGCAACTCCAGAGAGTTCAGAAGCAGAAGAAGAGAAACACTCTCATTCATCTGAAGCATCAACTTGGGATTTCGATACCAGTATCGACTCAGTCTTCAGGAAGGTGCTATCAGTCAACATGGCATCTGCACAATCTCGAGAGGATGAAGGCAAAGACCAAACGCCAGAACTCTTCGAGGAAGAACCTTAGGCTCAACGCCTAGAAGCGCAGTGGGAGTCTCGTTTTGAATTACGCGAACCCCCTACCGAAGACGAAGTCGAGCAGGTCAACCTTGGGGACGAGTCTTCTTCCAAACCTATCTTCATCAGCAAGGGCCTAAAGGGAAAAGACCGGGAGTCTTAAGTCCAATTGGCCAAAAAATACATCGACATCTTCGCCTGGAGCTATGAAGATATGCCGGGACTTGATCCCCATATCGGAATGCATAGACTTAACATCTTACCTGATGCTAAGCCTATAAAGCAGCAACAACGACGTTTTCGTCCTGATATTATGAACGCTATCGATCAAGAGGTGGACAAACTCTTGAGCAGCGAGTTCATTCGTGAAGAGCGGCATCCAGATTGGGTGGCCAATGTCGTCCCTGTCACCAAGAAGAATAGGAAGATACGAGTCTGCATCGACTTCAGAGATATCAATACTGCTTGCCCGAAGGACGAATTCCCGCTTCCAATCACCGACATGATGATCGACAATACATGTGGCTTTGAATGCATGTCTTTTATGGATGGGTACTCGGGCTACAACTAGATTAAAATATTCCCCGATGACGCAAAACACACGTCATTCAGGACTCCGAAAGGGGTTTTCTGTTACACAATAATGCCCTTTGGTTTGAAGAACGCTGGTGCTACGTACCAACGAGCTATGAGTACCATCTTCCGTCAACATCTACGTAAAACATTTGAGTGCAATGTTGATGATATCGCTGTCAAGAGCCGTCTCAAAGATGATCACCTACAAGACCTAAAGACAGTCTTCGATCTCATACGAGCGCATCAACTCAGGATGAACCCCGCTAAATTCTTTCTTGGGGCTTCTAGCGGAAAGTTCTTGGACTTCATTATCACGCCGAAAGGCATTCATGTCGACCCCGAGAAGACCAAAGCCATCCTTGACATGGACCCTCCGAAGAACCTCCGAGAACTTCGAGGCCTGCAAGGGCGTCTTACATACATCCGAAGGTTTATAGCAAACCTTTCCGGAAAATGTCAACCCTTCACCCAGCTCATGAAGAAGGGAGTCTCCTACGTCTGGACAGAAGAATGCCAGAAAGCTTTCGATGATATCAAAGCTTACTTGACAAGCCTGCCAGTCCTGGTGGCACCCGTCGCAGGCAAACCATTTCTCCTCTACGTCCGGGCCATGGATCATTCTCTCGACGCTTTATTGGCTCAGAACAATGATGCAGGCTACGAGCAAGCTATCTACTACCTTAGTAGGATAATAATTGGGGCTGAACACCGGTACAATCCCGTCGAAAAATGAATATTTGGCTTTGGTGTTCGCTATCCAAAAGACTCGCCATTATATTTCGGGCCAGACAATTCATGTCATCTCCCGAGTCAATCTACTCAGGGTTCTTATGACGAAGCCGGGATCATTGAAATCCCGACTAGCTACATGGACAATCCTGTTGACACCATATAATATGGTATTTATTCCACAAAAAGCCGTCAAGGGTCAAGCCCTAGCCGACTTTTTAGCCGCGCACCCCATCCCAGAGTCTTCCAGACTCTATGAAGACATCCCGGATGAGGTCCAAGAATCAAACGTCACCCAAAAAAGCTCCGTTTGGTGAGTATTTTTTTATGGCACTTCGAGAACAGGCCCCAAAGGCCAAATGATCGCAGGAGTGGGGGTGGTCTTAGTCTCCCCCGATCAGCTGGTCATCCAGCATGCTTACTCCCTTTCAGAGTCGTGCTCCAACAACGTTGCCGAGTACAACGCTCTCATCATGGGACTCCAGCTGGGGGTGGATCATCTGGAAGCTTATGGCGACTCAAAACTCGTCGTTAACCAGATCCGAGGGCAGTACAAAGTTCGTCATGAAGATCTGGTTTCTTATCATGAAGCTGTATTGAATATTATTTCAACCTTCACCAAGTTCTTTATAGAACACGTACCTCGGCTACAAAACCTGGAGGCTGACGCTCTGGCTGGCCTCGCAGCTTCACTAGCAGCACCCCTCGGGACTCAACACTATGTCTCGGTAGTAGGACGAGACTTGGTCTGTCCTAGAAATAATCTATACACATAAATGGCCCACGCCATGTCGACAAGCGCCGGTATTAATGTCCGAGACTGGAGGTTCCCGTTTATCGACTTCGCTGTCTATAAAATTCTTCCAGAAGACCCGAAAGAAGCCGTCTCGGTCAGAAGGCATTCCTTTTGGTTTTATTATGATACAGCTACTAAAATGCTGTACCGACGTTCCTACGACGGACTTCTCCTTCGATGTCTATCCAACGAAGAAGCAGCTGAAGCCCTTCGAGAAGCTCATGACGGAACTTGCGGGGATCATCAACCTGGCCTAAGTTGGAGGATCGACTGTGACGTATGGGTTACTACTACTGGCCAACCATGGTAGCCGACGTCGTCGACTATGCTAAAAAGTGCCATGCTTGCCAGCTTCACGCCGACTTTATCCATACACCATCGGAACCACTACATCCTACGGTCACTTCCTGGCCCTTTGAAGCTTGGGGCATGGACATTATGGGACCTATCACCCCTCCTTCATCGAGAGGATACCGCTTCATCCTAGCCATCACCGACTACTTCTCCAAATGAGCAGAAACAGTTCCACTGACGGAAGTAAAAAGCTCTAGGGTGATCAGCTTTATCAGCATCATGTCATCTACCATTTTGGGGTACCCCGTAGGATTATCTACGACAATGGTCCTCAGTTCATCAGCCATGCTTTCAGTAAATTCTGTGACAAGAATCGTATTCAGAACGTGGCATCAACCGCCTACAATCCGGCAGCGAACGGATTGGCCGAGGCTTTTAATAAGACTACCGTCAGGCTACTCAAAAAAGTCGTGTCATCCAACAAACGCGACAGGGACGAAAAGCTCGGCGAATGCCTTTGGGCCTACCGTACAATGGTACGGACTCCTACGGACAACACACCATTCTCCTTAGTCTACGAGAGCGAAGCGGTACTGCCTCTTGAGATCCAGATACCCTCACTCCGTGTAGCAATCACAAATCAATTGACAGAAGAAGACAATCAACGCCGCCGTCTGCGAGAATTGGAGACACTTGACAAAAAATGTCTCCTAGCTCAGCAGCGCATTGAACTCTATCAAGCCCGTATATCACAAGCTTTCAACAAAAAGGTCAAACAAAGGACTTTCCAAGTAGGCGACCTGGTCCTGGCAGTCAGGAGGCCGATGGTGTTGACTCACAAAACACCAGGAAAGTTCGAGCCCAAGTGGGAGGGACCTTTCATCATAGAGACGGTATACTCAAACGGTGTTTACCGTCTCGCCCGACCAAATGGAGACTTGTTCATGATGCCCATCAATGGCAAGTTCCTAAAGAAGTACTACTCTTGACATCTTTCAGATATGTACTTCCATCTCTACCTAGCAAGGGAATCAGTGGACCTGATCATCAGAGCTCACATACGCCTCCCTTTTACAAAATCTTATGCTTTCGGAACCCAGTCGTTCCATGGCATTCTATCTCTAGTAGAAGAACAACCACGTCCACATTACCTATGAGTTGCTCCTCTACACCCTGCAGAGCAGAATCTTACACTCCGTAAGATTTTGCTAACTATCATGTTTACCACGTCTATATTACCTCTGAGTAAACATTTCGTACAGACAACCCCTGTATTACCGTACATCGATCGCAGAACTGCCATGTCCATATTACCTCTGAGTAGTTCCGCGTATCCCCCCAGAGTCACTCCTACCACGTCCATAACACCTCGGAGTAGGAAGACTTCATCATTTGAACCCCATATTTGCCACGTCCACATTACCTCTGAGCAAACATGACGATCCTCTCCAACTTATTATCTGTACCTAAAAAATCAAGGTGCGCAAAAGATAATAGGTCCACACAAATCACTAGTTCATGACAGTAAAGATGAACACACCAGAAAATTCTTTATTTTGCACTCAAAAGTAAAGGATTACATCCCCAGCAAAGTTGTCAAAAATATATATATATATATATATATATATATATATATATATATATATATATATATATATATATATATTTGTTATATATATATATATATATATATATATATATATATTTTTTGTTATATATATATTTTTGTTATATATATTTTTTTGTTATATATATATATATATATATATATATATATATATATATATATATATAACAAAAAAAAGACTACAATCCCTAAGCATCATTGGGATTGGCAGAAAGCTCTTCGACCCGACGCTTCAAGTCTTCAGCCCGAGTCCCCACAGTCGCCAAGACTCGGCGTTCAGCTTCTTGACGCATCGCTTCCACAGCCTCAGGAGCAGTATCATTCTCGTGTTTAGTGTCCAACTCTTGCCGCTGGCAGGTCAGAGAAAGAATATGGCGGATAACAACTGCTCCTTCCACCTTAGACGATACGTGCTCAGCCTGGGCTCGCTCAGCATCCAACATAAGTTGGGCCTGCTGGTCTTCAAGAAGGCGAATCTTGGCTGTGACCTCCGCTATACAAGCATCCAATAAGGCCCGCAGCTCCATTTTCTCCTGCGTGGACTGTGACAGTCTCTCTACCGCAGCCTCAGCCTCGGCCACCTCTCGGTCCCAGATGGCCACTATGGCCTGATAGGACGACTCAACTTCAGCTATTAATTTCTCCTTCTCTGCTTCTATCAGAGCAGAAAAGTCATTTCGTCGAATACTCTGAAGTTCAGCAAGGTGCTGGTCAAGCTCAGCCACCGACGCCTCCAGAATCTCATCCATATGATCATGGCCCCGGTGGGAACGTATCAGACCAATGTAAGAGAGCGCCATAGCTTTCGCCGTCGTAAAACTCCCATTCGCATTCAGCACTGTCGATACGCCCTTCTGCAGCATTTTATACACTGCCTCAACGGCGAACTGTACATACTCATCTGCATCAGCCAACACTTGAGGCGTCATAACAGGAGTTGGAGGAGCTACTGTGGATGGCAGACCTGAAGAAGACCCACCGACCTCAATCTGCAAGGCTGGAACCTCAACAACAGCGGACCCTCCCCCGTCGGGGACTTGAACTTCGCCGCTAGCCCGAGGAGGCAAGAGGATAGAAGGAGCCGAAGGGGGTGTCGATATCATCCCCCAATTAGGAGGAACAACAGAGGGTTCTTGCACCAGCAAACCCTTACACTTTTTAAGACCACCGACATCTGGAGTTCTACCTACAGCCAGCACAGGGCCTTCCTCCTCCGACAAGGCAGCAGGGTCAGCACCCGTTTCCTGACTCGGTATTTCCTCTGGATTCGGGCTCGGCAGACGAGTCGCATCTCCTTTATCAAAACCCTCCGTGGGAATGGAGTCTGCCAGTACCTCCTGGACGACAGCCAGCTCGACTTCTACTGCTGGGTCTGGGGTAGGACTCGACAACGGTGTGGCCGACCTTCCTTCATCATGACGAGGAGATAAATCACCCCTCTCCTCTGATACAACCGTGTCTGTTACTCCTCAGGCTCAGGGACCTCTGGAGGAACGTCATCCGAAGAAGACGAACTATATTCCTCTTCCTCGTCCGGAAGCACAGCTTCTGCTGGGACCTCGATACCAGAAGCCCCCACGACAACTTGTATCTCCACAGAAGTCAGATCATCAGGGTTCTCCTCCACGGAAGACATCACAATCGGCAGAATGCGCTCATCAGATGAGCCCGCCACCTTTGGTTTGCTAGCACCCGATCTCGGAGCTCGGGGTCTCCTCTTCAGTGGCTCCTACAAAAAAAAGAGCATATGTCACAAGAATGGTAGAATGAACCAGACTATGTGGGACGTCCTTACCTCCACAGGAACCGATTTTGTTGACACTACCGGTGACACCGCTCTCCTCTGCCTCTTCGGCGCAGAAGAACCGGCCTCCGTGTCGGCACGTCTCTTCGGATGATCAGCCGTGGGCTCTGCCTGAGTACCCTCCGAGGATACGGCCGGGGTATCTCGATAACCAACCTCTGACGGGCGGTACAATCGAGCATTCGCCAACATATTTCTAGTTGCCTCCAATTGGGTGCCAACAATGAAACTGGTCTCCCTATCAAATCCAGGGGATACGGTGTTCATCGCACAATAAAATTTGGCGGCTGAGAAAAGAATCGGAGGCTGCGGATTCAGAACTGGCATGGTAAAGCAGGCTCCGGTGCATCCGGCATTGTAGTAATGCCAAGCTCGTGCCCTGTCCAGCAGACTCCCAGTATATCCCAGGCTAGTACTGGGGTTCCCCAACATCAACTGAGCGTAGCCGAACTGACGTGCGAAACGGCTCGACAAGTACGGCTCCAAGTAACACTGGTTTTTATTCCTGTACACCAAATGGGACGGCCGGATGCTTTGCAACCAACGGAATCCCCACGGAGACAAGAGTTGTTGCATCTTCACCCGAATCAGCTAAATTCTCATTTGCTTCGAAGCAGGTAAAAATGGGACCAACTTTAGTGATCTTCCATCCCTGAAGGTAGGATAAAACTTTCCTACAAACAGGAACGTCCGTATACAGCCATTTCCTCTAGTAGAAGTGGCGGAGGAATGCATCTCCGGCCACGTGGTCTTCTTCCTGGCCCGGACTCATCACATTGGGATGGTGCAAAATCAACCACCCCATCAGATAATGAAACGGCAGTTCGGCACGGAAAAAAATTGCCATTTTTACCTCGTTCATGAACGACGTTACCCGTGAATTCTCGCAAACCTCGCAGCAGATTGCTTACCATCACGGGAAGTAGAGCCAAGGGATGGCCAAAAACTAACTTCACAGCCGGCAGGATTAGGTTCCGGGTCACCCTCTCCACAGAGCCTGACCCGCCTGAAAAGGCGTACTCCCGGAGCCAGATCATCAGATAAGCAGCCAACACTGCTTTGGACGACATCCGATGAGTGAGGTGCCAGAAATAGCTATAAGAACGTTCGTCCGACTCCCGGTCCTCGTTTTCCCGGGGACTCTTCTCATTTAGCCTGATCATTTCAGAGAGCACCGCAGTACTGGAGAGAGCTGGTGGAGTCGTGAACCGAGAGGAATCCTCCTTGTCTTGCTCAAAGACATAATCCCTCCAAGCAGTCACATGGGGCTGCGCCCCGCCCTTATCCTTCTTCTGTATATAATAATGGTGACTCGCCACTTCTTTGAAGACAGCCATCATCTCCTCTTCTTTGTCCCCCAGGACTTGGAACTCCTCGTTAGTCGGGAAGTACTCTTCGTAGGGTTCTGATCCCCAAGGAAGCCTCGACACCTCATACATTTCATGAAGTGCAAGCCCTAGTTCCCCCACCGGAGTGAAGAAGGTCCCGGTCTGGGTATTAAACATCTTCAGGAGTGCAAGGAACATATGCCTGTTGATGTCGACGCCCGCCTGGGTGGTACGGATAGCGGCAGTCAGCCCAATCTCCCTGAGTTCGGTGCGAAACTTCGTCAGAACCTAGAGTGTCAGCTTGTCCCACTTGGATATATAATGACACCAACTCTCTACTCGAAATTTACCCTTCGGGTACGACCGCATCAATGACAGCATACGATTAACGAAAGTCGAAGCACCAAAGGCAAAAGTATGGCAAGGACGACACTATAAATACTCCCAGGACGCAGAGTTCGCCAGGTGAAAGAAGGCCCAGCCCGCATGGCGACCAAAATATCCCTTCGGTTCGTGGTAGCATCGATCCTGATGGTGCCCGCCACCGCTCCCCCCTGAGACGGGGTTAGCTCCCATGTCATCCTCCTCTTGGAAGCAAGACGACAGAAAGCTGTCAAAGGCCATTGACGCTCGAACTGCTTCATGAACATGTGCACCCCTTTGGCTGAGAAGAACCAATCTTCCTTAATCCTCAACACCTTCGCTTCAGTAGAAGTGAGGCGATCCCCGAACAGGAACTCAGGCTTCAGAAAAGTCTCATTACCAGGAACGGCAGATTGCAAACTGCCACGTTCCATCATCCGTTGGAGAAACACATACTGTTGTTCACCGATTTGGGTCATTCTCTTGGAAGGCTGATCCAGCATGATGGTAGCTCGGGCAGGATTTATCACCTCCTCGTAATAGTCAACTCCCATCTGACAAAGAGCAGCATCCAGAAGTACTTCATTCAAAAGCAGAACGGTCATCGAAACTGGCGATCAGGAAAAGATGACAAAGACTTAGATATGTTAAAACAACAAAAAAATTGGAGCCGTATTCTCATCAGAAGCATACGCACTGAACCAAGGCTCGGGCGCATCTGAAAAGAAGCTTCAGCACATCATCAGGACTCGAAGTCCATGCGCGTCAGCAAGAAGCTTCAGCGCATCATCAGGACCGAAGTCCATACGCGTCAGCAAGAAGCTTCAGCGCATCATCAGGACTCGAAGTCCATGCACGTCAGCAAGAAGCTTCAGCGCATCATCAGGACCCAAAGTCCATGTGCGTCAGCGAGAAGCTTCAGCGCATCATCAGGACTCAAAGTCCATGCACGTCAGCAAGAAGCTTTAGCACATCATCAAGACTCGAGGTCCATGCGCGTCAGCGTATGTGAGTCCTAAAAAGATTTTTCTTCTCGAGTACAAAAAGGTACGACAAAGAATGACAAAACCCACCAATCACCGCCGGCCGAACGTCGACGGGCGTCCTGGGGACATCATCAACATCAGCCTCCGCAGGCTCCTTTCCTTTGCTTCGTCCTCGGCCAGCACCACCACAAGGAGTTTTGGGAGCCATCTCGTAAAAAAGAAGTTAGGATTTTTTTGAAAGAAGAACCCTAAAGAAGAAGAAAGCAAAGAGGAGAAGAACTCTCTCTCTCCATCAAATGCCTATTTATTGGCTTGAGCATACGCGAAAAACGATGAAGAGTGGCGTCAGCCACCGCTTAGGGTTCTACAAAATAATAAACTGTAAATAATCCAAAAAGATCATCATTAATCCTTTTTGGTTATTTCGAAGCGTTATCATTTACATTTAAAACTGAGAGAAGCATACGGCTCATCACAGATGCGCGGAGCAATCATGCGCCCCGAACAGTCATGCGCCCTATTGAAGACCCTACCATGCTTCTTATTCAAAGTATTCCAAAACTTGACAAAAAAAATTTGAAAACTTTGAAGGGGGTCTTGCAGAAGCATGGAATTTCAGGCACATCTATAGGCCAGAATTCATATGCGCTTAAACAAACATGCGCCAGGGAGCTCAAACGAAGTACTTGGCACAGCAAAGGACAACAAAAGTGTAGACATCAAAAGAAGATTTTTATTTCATATAAAGTCTATTACATGTCTAAAAGAAAGGCTTTACAAAGGAAAACTTCTACAAAATGAAGATCCTAAGACTACAGCCAGGCGCAGCAAACTGCCATGCGTCCCATGCCAGGCGCATCTCTTCAGCGTCTCAATCAGGCGCGTCTCTTTCAGCGTCTCAGTCAGGCGCGTCTCTTCAGCGTCTCAGTTAGGCGCATCACTAAGCATATGCGCTCTACTTCGACCCGATCAAGTGATTCGGCTAAAGGAGCAGCTTTGAGCATAACAAGAGCGGGCGATCAACCCCACTCACGTAGGAGGAAGAGCTCTCCAAAGCCCAAGGAAGAGGAGAGCACCACAATTCTGATCTATGGCTTTTTCGGCATAACGGAGACGGGACTCGAGCATCCCGATCTTTGGATGCAACAGGCACCTTCTGCCTGCGTCGGGAGCCCGCGATCCCGACTTTTGGATGTAACAGTCACCTTCACGAGTGCATACGAAAACGACTCGACGCATCTTCACCCCTGGTGAGCGTCTTGGCAACAGAATGTACTCGGGAAAGAAGTTCATTTTCGTCGAGAAGTCAAGGGAGAGACAACAAAACTTTCTCAAATTGTTGCTATTTATAAGCCAGGGCAAATCAAACCCATGCTCCAAGTGGCAACCTTCCCGAAGTTAGTACAATGAACTTGCATTTACGATGATGAATTTGTCTCTTCGAATTCAGCCAAGTTAAAACGGCTATTTAAAGCACTCGAAGAACTCAATAGTCGGACCAATGAAAGATGCGTCATACAACAGATGCGCCGGTCAGATATCGCACATCATACAGACACGCCCATCAGCACCAGGCGCCCCGTATGGATGCGCCAATAAAGCACAGATCCATGCGTCCTGGTGAACATGGACCTATGCGCCTAGTGGGGTACAAATCGATGTGCCCACTTCGGCTCGTCACCCACCAAGCAATTAATATGAAAGTGACAGAGTTGACAGCACGTCTCCCGAGGACTGAATAGTCGATAGCTTTCTGCAGAAAATGAAGCGCCGCAGACGTCAGCATCATCATTACTCTCCTCTGGCGGTTACAAGCCACGTGGCCGACCAACCACTCACATGCGCCCTCCGCAGCCATGCGCCCGAAGATTTGCATGCGTCTCAAAAGTCGTGCACCTCTGACTTACTTCTGATCACAGAAGTCAAGTCGTCGCATGTGCCTCCCCGGCCATGCTACTGAAGCCCCGCATGCGCCTCAAACCCATGCGCCCAGACTGGCTCGTGATTCCTAAAGATTAAGGGCTAAGTCTCCTCGTGCGCCCGATTCCAGGCGCAGCTCATCAGATCCTTCTCTACTAAATTCAAGATCTTTGAGCCATGGACGTACGCCACGTGTCCTTTGACTCAGTTCAGCCTATGAAGGGGTGCTAACCACCCAAGATCTCAGCAACAGAAAGATCCTCTCCACTGCCACGTGCCAGCCATAAATGCAGCATAAAGGATTCAACCACAAATCATGGCGCATCATCCATGCGCCCTCCTCCCGTCAGCATCAGCCACGTGGCGTTCCCACGTACAAGCGCATCCTACATGTGTGCGCATGAGCAGCCCAACTTGCTGCTTATAAATAGAGGGATCATTTCCTTCTTCCACACATACACAGACAAAGACAGAGAACCAGATCATCAGAGTTACAGAGACGCATGTCCACTCATAGAGATCAGAAGAGACACTCAACGTCTTCTTCCCCTACGCAAGCTCCGGCATCCAGAGCAACCCAGACCTTCAGAGAACCTAAAACTATCGTCAGATCGTCAACGGAGTCAATGTATACCACTCGCTCCACCGACGCAAGACCCAGATAAAAATAAAAGTGTACTCCTAGGACTACATCTAAGTCCTACATTGTAACACTGTTCTGTTTGTAATTAAAATTCTAATCAAAGATTTTAATGGCAAATATATATATATATATATATATATATATATATATATATATATATATATATGGGATGCTTGGGCCAAACATCCCCATGATAATAGCCCATTGGATGCTTGGGCCAAACATCCCCATGATAATAGCCCATTGGATCTTGTTTAAGTAATGTAATCTTAACCGTTGATTTTTCACCGGGAATCAATCTCCTGACCACTCGGGCCGCATGCCTCACCACTACTACTAGGCTAGAGGATCATTGTCTATATATATATATATATATATATATATATATATATATATATATATTATATATATATATGCCTCACCACTACTACTAGGCTAGAGGATCATTGTCTATATATATATATATATATATATATGGCACGCAGTCTAGTGGTAAGACCGTTGGCACATTGGACGGAGGTCTCAAAATCGAGCCCTAACGAGGGCGACTGGGTGGCATTTGTCCACGGCCCTCGGGCCAAAGCCGGCTGGTATAATGCTAATGTTAATATATATATAGTAGGTTTAATCGTGGAAGTTTTTATTTCAAAAAATACCCTCATCTATATTTACTAGTTAAAATTGTTCACTAAATTTAATATGAGCAGCGTGTAAAAGAAGAAAACAATACAATTAAGGAGGTTATTATTTGTTCTTTCCAAGTGTTTGTACATCAGGCACATCTAAAGTAACATAGTGCATTTGTCAAATCGTCACTTCCAGATGGCCATTGATGACCACATTATCTTCTGTAGTAATTTTTTTTATGAAGGTTTCAGCCACACTTATGTCTAGAAATATATATCTTATATTTTCTATGTAGTCTATGGCACTGTGGATTGATTCAACATTTATCATGGATTTAATTTACTATATTGTGCCCCTTCATATTTGATTTCATGGTTATTATGATACATAGTATCCAATATACGGTTAGGAAGTCTTAAAGAACTTATAGACTATGAAATAGTGATCAGTTGTGAAGGGACAAGTATTTTATTTATGTACTATGTGGTTACATGATTGTTTATATATTATGCAAGTAATTTTTTTAGTCATAATTCAATCTTGTAAAAATAGCATGTACATATAAGGTTTTGGACCTGATTCGGTTTTATAAAATTTAGTCAACATTCAAAAAATTGGTACCTTTTGTGACTAGCAATAGTTGTCTAATATTCTAAGTAGGCTCATTGAAACAAGATGTCGCCAAAGTGACCTCTCTTGCGTCGATAGCCTATGAGGGATATCGGATGTTTGTGGGTGTATATTCATGCGGGTATTAGTCGGCCCAAAGGAAGGTTAATACTTGGCCGAATTGCACACATACTTGTAGTGATAAATGTGTGACAATTGTAAGGTTTACATGTGAATAATAACCCGATCCAAAGATAGGCTTATTATTTGACATGACTTATTGTCAACATTTGATCATTACACCAAGAGTACCACTTGCAGTTAATATCACTGTCCAAAGACTTGATATTAATGATGTACTAGGTATCTTGAGATAGGGGTTCACCATTATTTGAATTTGTTTGACTATATTTTACTCTTTGGTTATTAATTAGAGCATGTCATTTTTGTTGTTTTGTTCTCTTTACAGTTAATGTTGTTAAAATATCTGCCAATAAGATTTTAATTTTCATATTTAATGGAATAAACTTTAAGGGCAAAATAAAATAAATACAGTAGCTGCTAAGGGTCCAGCTCAAAAGAAACAACAATATAAAACTAAGGGTTGTTCTTTTGTGATAAGGCAGGACCTATAAGGAAGAAATGTACAAAGTACCACGCATGGCGTATAAAGAAAAGTACATTTCTAAATTTGATCTGTTCTGAGGTTAATTTAGATTTAGTACCTAGAAACACATGGTGGTTAGATTCTAGTGCTACTACTCACATTAGTGTTTATAGACAAGGTTGTCTGAGCTACCGAAAGCCAATTGATGGTGAAAGATACATCTATATGGGTGACGGTAAATCGGTAGAAGTGGATGCAATAGGACATTTTATGTTATTTTTTTGGAACCGATTATTATTTGGATTGATAGACACTTTTATTGTACCGTCTTTTAGACGAAATTCAGTTTCAGTTTCCTTAATGGACAAATCTGGTTATCATTGTTCATTTAGAAATAATAAGTTTAGTCTATCTTTAAATCCAAATATTATTGGTAACGGTTCCTTTAAGGTTTATGATCACGTATATTCAGTTGAAACTATTGCAGCTTAAATGAAACCTTGCAAGTGGAGTCATGTGGTACTAAACACAAAATTAACAATAATAAAAATTTAACCTCATTATGACATAAGCGATTAGGTTACATCTCTAGAAATAGAGTTTAACGGCTTGTGTCTGATGAGATTTGGATTCCATTGACTTTATAGACTTCAATGTCTGTATTGAATGTGTAAAAGGAATACAGATCAAAGTTCAATTGTAAGCAGCTACTTTATTGGCTATGCTGACAAATCAAGGGGTTAATAATTATACGATCCCACACAAAGAAAATTTTGAGATGAGAAGTGTAATAGTTTTTGAAGATGTTGAGTTTGGGGAAGAAATAAAGTCAGGATCATTGTCTTTGAGAAGGAATCAATTACGATTCATACTATCACTTTTGACGATGTGCATGATTCTATACCTGTCATAATCAAGAAGTAAATTCGGAGCCTCAATAAGACAATGTTGAATTACCTCTATAAGTCGTTGTTGAGATACCTTAACAACGATAACGTAGCGGCACCCCATTCAAGATAAGGTAATTATTCCTAAGGAACAAACTCAACAACCTCAAGAACCGGTAATATTAAGATGGTCCACCAGAGAAAAGAGAAATATAATTTCGGATAATATTGTCATATTTCTCTAGGAACGTGAGGAAGACTGTGGATACTGGAAGATGATCTAATCAACTTCCGTCAGGCCATGAAAAATTTCAGTTCTCAAAGTGGATTGATACAATAAATAATGAGTATAAGTCCATGCAAGACAATAAAGTTTAAGAACTTGTCCCATTACCAAAAGTTATGAAGTCCATTGGTTGCAAATGGACATTTAGAACCAAGAAGGATTCGAAGGGTCATGTGAAGAGGTATAAAGTACATCTTGTAGCTAGTAACTTTACTTAAAATTTTGGGATTGATTTTAAAGAGTTTTTCTCTTCGGTATCTTTGAAAAACTCTTTTAAAACAATCATAGCACATGTTGCACATTTTGATCTTGAATTACATTAAATGGATATCAAAACTACATTTCTCAATGGTAACACTGATGAAACAGTTTATATGGGGCAACCAGAAAACTTTGGGTCGAAAGACCAAAAAAAATGGTTTGCAAATTGACAAAATCTATTTATGAACTCATGCAAGCTTCTCGTCAAAGGTACTTCAAGTGATTATCTCATTTAGTTTTGAGATGAACACTGTTGAAGATTATGTGTATCACAAGTTTAGTGGGAGTAGGAATAATTTTCTGATTTTGTATATTGATTAAAGTATTCAATGCAAACCAGGTGACACATCTCGTTAAAGGAGACAAATTCGGTCTCAATCAAGTGTCCTAAGGTTAGCCTTAAAATTAAGAAAATATAATAGATTTTTCCTTCATGATCAGTTATAGGGAGTCTAATGTATGCTCAAGTATGTACGCGTCAGGATATTGCGTACATATTAGGATGTTAGGCAGATATTTAAACAAATATGGATGGATCATCGGGTAGCAGCCAAACTACTTAAGTAATTAATAGAGAACAAAAAATTATATGCTCTTTGTAGGAGATCGGATAATTCTGGAGATCATAAGGTATTCCGACTCCGATTTTGTTGGATTCTAACACAGTAGGAGATCCACATCAGGCTATGTTGACTAATGGAGATATATTTTGGATGAGTGTCAAACATGCACTCATAATTTCTTCCACCATGGCAGCAAGGTTTATAACATGCTGTGGGACATCTATTCAGGAAATATGGTTACAAAATTTTATCACAAGGCTGCACCTACAGTACGGTGTTAAAAGACTACATAAAATTATGGTGTGACAATAAATCAGCAGTACTGTATTCCAATAACAACAGAAACTTGTATAAGTCAAAGGATATTGACATGAAGTTTCTAGTTGTGAAGGAAAGAATTCAGAATGATTATAGTGTCCATATAGCACATTAGGACAAACTCCATGTTAGCGGATCCGCTCACAAAAGCATTATCATCCAAGGTCTTTCATGAGCATACTGCTCATATGGGTGTTATCTTAAATATATAGCAATACAGTGGAAGTTTGTATTTTATGTATTTGGGTGCTATTTGGTTTTGGACACATTTATGTATTAAAGTATTTTGGATATTTATCTGATCAGATATATGGAAATTCAGTTCATTCTATTTCATTATGTTAAAGTATTGATCTCACTAAAGTTAAGGAGGACCAGTTGGAAATAGACATGTATTGATCACATTGCGTGTAATTTCCATGCTACGCATCCATGATTGATCTATGTCATTTAGCTATATTGGTATATGTGACCATTGATGGTTTAGTTACGCTATATGTGACGAATGCCGCTTTGATCCTATGTTGATATGGTTAATGGACGAGATTGTCCGGATATACCCTAAGGATTAAGATAGCAATTTATGAGCTCACTAAGGTTAACACAATTATAAGGTTACATATGTGGCCCTGTGGGAGATTGTTGGAATTATTCAATAATTAAGGGGCCACACATGTAAAATTAATTGTGTTTGGGCTATCTAAATAATTAAGCCAAATTAAAGTGGTCTATTTGGAAATTGGCTTAAGGGTATAATTGTCATGGAATTAATGTGTAGATACCGGAGATAATTCTAATTTGATGAGGGCCAAATTAGAAATATCAAAACATATAAATATATGTATTCATTAGGGTTATGGTCCCCAACTCATACGGCCACCAAAGAGAAGGTTCTCTCTTTTTTTCTTCTGCATCCTCATCAACAAAAAGAGGGACAAAGGATTCGGATTTACCTTTGTCATTAAGGGTCATAGCAAGTTGGAAGATCGAACCCAATAAAGAGACGATCGCTTCAACATTCATCAAGTCAAGCAATGGATTCAGGTACGCTTCCGCAATCAATTTAATTTATGTTTTCATCTCATGAATCGACAGGGCACAATAAAATTTCTAACATGAAATACTTGCACGTGCATATATACTATAATATACTAGTAAATGCACGTGCTTTGCACGTATAATAACGGATAATAAGATATTATCCAATTGTAGTCAAATATTTCTTATAACTCCTGTGGTTAAGATGTGAGGTATTTTTCTTGTTTTGTTGAGTTCGATTTCTCATGTTGACAAATTTAAAAAAATAATCAACAATTTTTTACATAATTTATTTTTTTAAGATAAAATGAACCGTGATATAATGACGGCTTAGACGGCTCACTTTTCAACCGTTTTGAAGCATCATTATATAGTTTAAGATATAATGAGAAAAGTAGGCTTCACCGTGGAAGTTTTTGTTCCAAAAATGTTCTTATCTATATTTACTAACTAAAATTGTTCATTAAATTTAATATATATAGTTATGTAATTACGTATATAATAAAATCAAGAATGTTGTCTGCTCTTTCCAAGTATTATAAAATTCGTGCAAGTCACGTGTGGCTCAAGTGGATATTATAAGAACTCGGGTTAAAAGCCATGTGGAGTTTCCATTCCTCTTGAATGTGCTATGTTCTTAATTAAAAGAAGGGATATACTCCTGATTTGAGAGACTTGCAAACAAGAAACTATACGTTTTAACAAACAACATGTCTGTTAATCTTATTCTCTTCTTTATCAATTCACTATACAAGGATAAGAAATTCCATACCAAGTAATTAAGCTATAAACTTTCCCTTTACATATAAATAGGCTTAATATATCTTAGTTCCCACAAGACGAAACTTGCATTTTATGGTATGTACATGATATATCCCTATCCATCATATAATGTGAGGTCTACATATAGACCAAAAACAGGAGTGCCCTAGAAGCATGGAATTTGTTGCAACAACAATGTACATATTGAGACAACACACAACATTTCTATCAGAAATATATTATGGTTGCCAAGTCTTCAAGTACCAAATATCAAATTATCAATCAATACAATAATAATAGATCCATGTACATGATATATAATGCCATTATGTGTATACTTCACTTTGTAGATTATGCAACCAACCAAGAATGTAGAAGAAAGGGAAGTTTGGTGAGACATCATTTTTCTTCGACCATATCACCAACCAAAAAATTACTAACATTGACAGAAACAAGTTTGAACTCTCAGTTTTACTACACCACACGAGAAATGGAGAAGAAGAAGAAGAAGTCACAATCTATAGATTGAAGTCTTAGCTTTGGCATCACTCTAAAGATTAAGGTCCAACAGTATTATTTGCTTGACGAGAGGAACTCAATTTTCAACATAATTTCTTGTGCATATAAATATGTGCATTCTCCAACCTCAATTCCAACCACAACAACAACGAACCAACCCTTCTCATAATCAGTTTGTTTTGTCAAAGAGATCGATGGGCGAGCGTACTGTTATTGTTGTATGCTCTTTCGCTTTGATCAGCACATTGCTACTCTTGCTGGAGCTAGCAGTAGCGCAGCAAACCAGCGTCACAAGGCACTATAAGTTCGACGTAAGTTGTCTAATCTTCCTTCATATTTTTTTATCAAAAATGAAAAATGCTAAGTTTACAACCATTGGACTTACCACCTCTTAAAACCGTCTAGGTGACAGTTGTTAATTGGGTCTCCTCTCCTCCCTACTCCACATGAAAAGAGGGGGACCTAATTGAAACAGCCACCCAGACAGTTGTAAGTAGGTTGTAAGCTCAGTGATTGTGATTCTGGCATTGTTCTATTTTTATCATGTGGTAGAACTTCTTGGATTGTCAAGAATATGTGTGCACACTTATGCATAAGTCCTCCTACTAATCATGATAGGTTATATATATTAACAAACTAAAATGATATACCAGATTAGAATGACCAACGTGACGCGATTGTGCCACACAAAGAGTATTGTGACCGCGAACGGACAGTTTCCGGGACCCAAAATCTTTGCCAGAGAAGGCGACCGGTTGTCGTCCGGGTGGTTAACCATGTCCAGCACAATGTCACCTTGCACTGGTATGGAGGGGTTCCAATATATATATTTATATATAGATTTAAATGTTGGGAAATTTTGAAGATGCTAATGGATAGTGTGAATATTTGGTGCATGAGTTTTGTCAAGGCATGGGATCCGGCAGCTGTTGAGCGCATGGGCGGACGGGCCATCGTACATAACCCAATGTCCAATCCAGACTGGCCAGAGCTACGTCTACAACTTCACCATTGTTGGGCAGCGAGGAACTCTATGGTGGCACGCTCACATCTCTTGGCTAAGGTCCACTCTCTATGGAGCCTAGTAGTCATCCTCCCCAAGCTTGGAGTCCCCTACCCATTCACCAAACCTTACAAAGGAGTTCCACTCATCTTTGGTGAGTGGTTCAATAGAGATACTGAGGCCATCATTAGGCAGGCACTGCAGACTGGTGGGGGACCTAACGTTTCTGATGCTTACACTATCAATGGCCTTCCTGGACTACTCTACAATTGCTCTTCCAAAGGTAATGCATGTATACCTATCTTGTACGAAGACTGGACACAAATTTAAATTCAGACACATTACGGAGATACATGATACACACATTTTAAAATAACTGCAAAGTGATCACCTTTGTTTGACTATAAGACATGGATACGGACACCATTTTTTATGTCTGTCCACCATATATAGATTATAAAAACCCACACGATATCTTGGTTGAAAGATTTTGGTTCAAGTAATTGAATGATAGCCTAATACAATTAGGGTTTTAAACAGATACCTTCAGGCTCAAGGTGAAACCAGGCAAGACGTACCTCCTTCGCCTGATCAACGCTGCGCTCAATGAAGAGCTCTTTTTCGGCATCGCTAACCACAACTTGACTGTCGTCGAAGTCGATGCAGTCTATGTTAAGCCCTTCAACACAGAAACCCTTGTCATCGCACCGGGGCAGACCACCAATGTCCTCCTCCATACCAGACCAAACCTTCCAAATACTGCGTTTCTCATGATGGCTAGGCCATATGTCACTGGCCTCGGCACCTTCGACAACTCGACCACTGCCGGAATCCTCGAGTATCGAAATCCTAGTATGTCCTCCAACAAGAAGCTCCCACTTCTGAAACCATCACTACCATTCCTCAATGACACCAACTTTGTTACAAATTTCACAAATAAGTTGCGTAGCTTGGCTACTACACAGTTCCCTGCCAATGTGCCACAAAATATCAACAAAAAATTCTTCTTCACTGTGGGGTTGGGTGCAAGTCCATGCCCAAAGAATCAGACATGTCAAGGACCGAATGGCACCAAATTTGCTGCTTCGGTCAACAACGTCTCCTTCATAATGCCAACCACGGCCCTTCTTCAAGC
The DNA here is from genome assembly GCA_029216955.1 of Iris pallida. Lineage (NCBI taxonomy): Eukaryota > Viridiplantae > Streptophyta > Magnoliopsida > Asparagales > Iridaceae > Iris > Iris pallida. The sequence goes on along the minus strand of JANAVB010040514.1, from coordinate 9,009 downwards.
ACACTTCTCTGGTCAGTCAAGTGGGGTTTACTCTCCAGATTTTCCCATAACCCCCTTGAGTTACTTCAATTACACCGGAACCCCCCCAACAATACTTTTGTGGCAAATGGGACTAAAGTGATGGTGTTGCCGTTCAATTCCACTGTGGAGCTAGTGATGCAGGACACCAGCATTCTTGGGGCAGAGGCTCATCCACTTCACCTCCACGGGTTCAATTTCTTTGTGGTTGGGCAAGGATTTGGAAACTATGATTCCAAGAAGGATCCAGCCGGGTTCAATTTGGTGGACCCTGTCGAGAGGAACACTATAGGTGTGCCGGCTGGCGGTTGGGTGGCCATAAGATTTCGTGCTGACAATCCTGGTGAGCTATATTTGCATGTTGGTTTAAGTTAGCTTAATATTTCCACTTTGTTGTCTTCTTGTTAGCAACTCCACATGCAACTCTAATAACTTTATTTTCTTACACTAAGATTTTCTTTTTGAAATTGCAGGAGTGTGGTTCATGCACTGCCACTTGGAGATCCATACAAGTTGGGGATTGAAGATGGCATGGCTGGTCTTGAACGGAAACCTTCCTAATCAGACTCTTCCTCCACCGCCTTCCGATCTTCCAAAATGCTAAACATTTTTCTTCCGAGCAGACTGTCAAAATCTTTCAATGTTGTTGTCTACTTTGCTACTGCTTTCTTTGAACATCTTTTTTTGATAACTTTTCTTTATGTGTTCTTTGGGAAGGTTCTTGTTGTGTAGAAAGATTGGAAGAACTGTTTTTTTTTTCACACCTATAACTGAGAATACCCTTGAGAGAGAGAATTGGAGCACAGATTTGAGAACCTGTAACTTGGTATTGGAATTTTGTGACTGTTCTTTATCAATAAAGATTGACTTGGCATATGTTTCTTGGACTCCAAAATTTTCTTTCATCTCATTTGGGGAAAAGAGTCGACTTACTCATCTGACTAATTTGTATTCCTAAGGCAATTGCATGTCTTCATTATTAACAAGCGAATAATTTGCTTCAGTTACCATTTGTGTTTTTACATTTGTCTGACAAATCTATCAATGTTTTTTTATGGTATATTCGGCGTATCGTATGGGACTTTGTACACGCAGCATTGCATATCATTTGAGTCCACTATCTCCAATTTTCACACACACATACCCACGTCTCCTCCGCGGTTGCATTTCGAGACCGTCCATTCAGCCAAACAGGTTATGCCTATCCTCACTGACCACAAGAGTCAGTTGAGTTCGGTACAAACCTATCAATGTCATTCTTGAAAAAATATAGACTAATTTGCATTTAGATACCTTAAACTATAGAGTTGTTTGCAAATAAGTATCATGTGCTATTGTAATACGCACTTAAATATCTTAAACTTTTGTTTTGTACCCTACACTGCCATTAATTTGTAGTTGAAGATTAATGTAAGTGTCCAATGACAATCTTACATCTCTATAAATAAAAATCATAATCTTATAATTTTCTTCTCTAATCCTAACCTTAACTATCATTTCATATCTTTTCCAAAATAATCTTAACCCAACTCTAATTTCATCTCCCGGAAGACAGGGGGTGGCGATGGTTGTGGTAGTTGGTTGGGATATATATCTTGGAAGGGAAATGGAATATGAAGGAAAACTAAGTGCAAAAGTATAAAAATAGTTAAGTATGTTCAAGTGCAAACGTACATTTAGCTCATTTAAGGATGTTTAAGTGCAAAAGTATATTTTCAGGATGTTTAAGTGCAAATTAGCCAACAATTTAAGGATGTTTACTCGTACTTACTATATGTCACTATAAAGAAGCCCATTGAAATAGACTATCACTCTATGTGTGATAGAGTTTCTAAAAGTCAGGTTTTTGTTCTTCATGTTTTTCTGATAACTAACCTGTAGACATATGGTGCGTATCGTCGGGCATCTAAAAAAAAAAACTGTAGACATGGTGATCGCTTACAAGAATTTAGTTTTCCAGTAGATTTAGGCAAAGTGTGCTTGATGAAACATCTATCTTGCAGTCATTGGAGTGATTTAGTCATTCGCTATAGATCGTAAATATTTTCATATACGAAGTATATGATATTACCACAGACCTGTTTACGCTCGAACGACCAGTTTTTCTCTGATTTATTGCTGACCTTCTTGGAAGCAAATACCATTACATGTAACTTCTTAAATAAAAGTATATTCGTTATCTTGCTTCGCCAGTAATGATAATTCTTGTCGTACAAGTTAACCATGTGAATTGGTTTCACGTCATCTTTTCTAGTCGATCAATCTGTCAAACACCTGACATCATTAGCCCGACGCTATAATACCACACTTTAGGGACGGAGATCGGAACGCATCGAAATAATATTGTTGTCAATCGAAAGAAAACTTGCGAGGACTGAACTATATTATCTGTAAACACACAATACCATAACATAACTACGATCGTAAACACACAGATTTTTATGTGGGAATCCAATACGGAAGAAAACTACTGAACAATTGGTGTCCAATTCGAAAAAAGTCTCCATTTTTGGAATAGCAAAAACACACCGACTTCTACAGACTTTTCCTACTAATTCGAACACGAATAACCACAACTTCGTACCAAATGGAAATTGATACAACTAAGATTACAACCAAATGGAAATTACCGAAGGCGATCCGAAGAGGTCTCCCTGAGTGATCTCCTCGGGAACAAATCGTGTACTCTCTCTCGACTCCTTCCTCTTCTCGCAAGTTACAAAAGAAATCTCATACCAATGTTCTCTCTCTCAATTAGGTCAGGAATGCCATATACCTCTTATCAGTTCCGAGACAATATGGGTTGTCAGATTTTGATCAAAACAATGATCCCACTAACCGAGTTCTTCTCAGCCCATATTGACAGATATATTATCGGTATATCGTCGGTATACCAGTTTCGATACTATCCGATATATACTATCCGATATATGGACGAAATGTCGCCAGTATATTGTTGCTATGGTACTTCCCAAAAACAACCTCATTTGGATTGATACGAGTTCAACTTTGTCGCATTCAACTCCTCGAACTTCTTAGAGATATTGATGATGCTCGGTGTGTTCTCGGCGTGTACGAAGGGTGTTGGAGTGGGTGGGGTTCCCAACCTATGTGGAGAAGACCCCGGAGTGCGACGAGCGCCGTCCGATGTCGGAGAAGCTCGGGAAGTAGGCAACGGAGTTGCTGCTGCTGCTGCTGGAGCTGCTGGTAGCAGGGGATCCGAGTTCGGCCCGAACTCGGTCCCAGGCCGAGTTCTGGCCGAACTCGGTCTGGCCGTTCCAGGGTTTGGCCAGTAGGTGCTGGTTGCCTCACACAGAGTTCTGGCCGAACTCTGTGTCGTCGGGGGCTGAAGCGGATTTCAGGATGAGTTTTCATCATTGGATCTAATCCAACGGTCCAGGTTGGTTGCGAGATTAGGAAGATATATTGAGGTTTCTCAACCCTAATTCATTATCGTATGATCGCAACGTAACACAACTTTTGGAGAGAGAAGGAGGCAAGAGTGCCATTGTAACTTCGGAGAAGAAGACGGAGGATTGAAGGTCGTTTTCGAAGGAGATCGTGTTTCGGGTAATCTCTACTCGTCGTTCTCGCTCTTCGTAGCCTTGTAATCATTGTTCTTATCTCTGAGTGTTGTGGGGATCCGATTTGGATCGGGAGGAGTTTGTAGAGGGTGTAATTCTTCTATTCCATTAGTGGAGGCTTCTCAGGGTTGGACTCCGATCGTCCCGTGGTTTTTCCCGCAAAGGTTTCCACGTCAAAAATTCTCTGTGTCTGCGTGATTGTTTTGTGTGATTGTTTTTGGGTTCGTGCGTTGTATTGCTCGGTCCTCTCGCAGGTACTCTCCGGTTTGGAAAAAGGTTTCCGCGTTTCTTTCCCAACAGAGTGGTATCAGAGCTTTGGGTTCAAAGGGTGTCAGGAGTTGACAGAGGAACCAGAGAGGAGAGATGGACGCGAAGCCGGTGCGCATGGTGAACCTTAATGGCACAAACTATCATTATTGGCGGAGCAAGATGAAGGATTTGCTATTTGTCAAGAAGCTGCATCTACCTGTGTTTGCAACCGAGAGGCCCAGTGATAAATCCGAGGAGGACTGGAAGTTCGAGCACATACAGGTGTGGGTACATACGGCAGTTTGTTGATAAGAACGTGTACAACCACGTTGCCAATATTGAGCACGCGAAAACGTTGTGGGATAAGCTGGAATCCTTGTATGCGAAGAAGACCGGGGTAAACAAGTTGTTCCTGATCCGAACGATGATGGGTCTGCGGTACAAGGATGGGGCGTCTATTACGGATCACTTGAGTGATTTCCAGGGCGTGGTTGACCAGCTATCTTCTATGGGAGTCAAGTTCGACGACGAAGTTCAGGGACTGTGGCTGCTGTGTACATTGCCAGACTCGTGGGAGACCGTACGAGTATCTATGATCGCTTCTGCTCCAGAGGGCGTGGTCAGTCTGGAGTTTGCCAAGAGCGGGGTGTTGAATGAAGAGATGCGGAGACGTTCTCAGGGCACTTCATCCACATCCCACCACTCAGAGGCACTTGTTTCAGAGAGCCGCGGAAGGGGCAAAAGCAGGGGTCCAGGTGGTGGCAGAGACAAGAGCAGGGGGAAGTCCAAGGGTCGTTACGAGGACTCAGAGTGTTACCATTGCGGTAAGAAGGGCCATATCAAGCGGAATTGTTTCGCTTGGAAGAGAGAGAAGAAGGGCGACAAGGGGAAGCAAGAAGAGAACACTACAGCGGCGGCCTCGGTGCATGGAGGCGATGTGATCGTCGTAGGTGATGAGGTCATTACTAACCTCGCCTGCGATGACAATTCTTGGCTGGTGGACTCAGGGGCTTCAGCACATGTATCTCACAATAGGGCACTGTTTGCCACTTACACTACAGGCGACTGTGGAGTGTTGAAGATGGGCAACGGAGATGTGTCGAAGGCGGTTGCCGTTGGAGATGTGCATTTGAGAACGAAGACGGGTGCGATTCTTGTTCTCAAGGATGTTCGTCATGTCCCTGATATCCGTTTCAACCTGGTGTCGGTTGGAAGGTTGGATGACGAGGGATTCTTCAGTCTCTTCGGGAACAGTCAGTGGAAGCTTTCCAGATGTTCGATGGTGATTGCCAGAGGAAGCAAGAAGTGCGGTCTCTACTATATGGAGGGGAGCGCAGAGGGGACACAGGAGGTGAACGCAGTCAGTGATGCGTCTACCGAGTTGTGGCACAGGCGGCTCGGCCATAATCAGCGAGAAGGGAATGAGCTACTTGGTGAACAGGAAGGTGATTCCAGGGCTCAAGTCTACAAAGTTGGAGAAATGCACGCACTGTTTAGCTGGGAAGCAAAATAGGGTGTCTTTCCAAAGTCACCCAAGTTCGAGGAAGCCGGCGTTGCTCGAGTTGATTCACTCGGATGTCTGCGGTCCTATGAAGGTAAAATCTCTTGGTGGTGCTTCTTACTTTGTGACTTTATTGATGACTGTTCCAGGAAGGTTTGGGTCTATGCCTTAAAGACCAAGGATCAGGTGCTGCCTACTTTCAAGGAGTTTTAGGCCTCTGTTGAAAGGGAGACGGGCAAGAAGTTGTTGTGTGTTCGGTCCGACAATGGCGGCGAATACATCGGTCCCTTTGATGCGTATTGCAGAGAGCAAGGGATACGACACCAGAAGACTCCGCCAAAGACACCTCAGTTCAATGGTGTAGCGGAGCGCATGAACAGGACACTGATGGAGAGGGTGCGGTGTTTGCTGTCAGAAGCAAACTTGCCGGACAGTTATTGGGGTGAGGCTCTTCTCACAGCTGCTTATATTATTAATTTGTCTCCTAGTGCTCCTTTGCAGGGTGATGTGCCTGACAAAGTATGGTACGGCAAAGAGCCGTCATACAGTCACCTGCGGGCGTTTGGTTGTAAAGCCTTCGTGCATGTACCGAAGGACGAGAGGACCAAACTTGAGCCGAAGACGAGGCGATGCGTCTTTGTCGGCTATGGTCGGGATAAGTTTGGCTATAGACTCTACGACCCAGTGGAAGGAAAGCTCTACAGAAGCAGGGACGTGGTGTTCATCGAGGATCAGACCATGACCAACACTCAGGATTCCGAGACGCCTTCTGAGGCTGAGGAATTGCCTGAGTTAGAGTCATTTCGCTTCGAGCAGTTTCCAGAGGACATCGCAGAGGATCCAGTTATGGGGAGCCGGTACATGGAGTTGCTCCCAACCTTGATCATCAGCCTGCTGATGGTGGTCAGGGTGTCCCTCAGGAGGATGAGCATGCCGGAGAGGTAGTTCCTGAAGGGGCGGAGGCTGTCGGTATACAGCCAGCACCAGTGGCTCCACTAAGAAGGAGTGACAGAGATCGTCGACCATCTACGATACTCACCGGATGAGTATGTGCTATTGACTGACGGGGGAGAGCCCGAAAGTTCGCAGAGGCTATGGAAGACGAACACAGGCAGGAGTGGATGGTGGCTATGCAGGAGGAGATGAGTTCCTTGCACACCAATTCCACTTATGATCTGGTGCGGTTGCCAAAGGGCAAGAAGGCTTTGAAGAATCGATGGGTGTTCAGAGTGAAGCAGACGGAAGATGCTACTCGCCCTCGATACAAAGCGAGGCTGGTAGTCAAGGGCTACGGTCAGCGGAAAGGCGTGGATTATGATGAGATCTTTTCGCCTGTCGTCAAGCATTCGTCTATCCGGGTGGTGCTAGCATTAGCAGCCAGTTTCGACTTGGAGGTCGAGCAGATGGACGTGAAGACGGCATTCCTCTACGGTGATCTTGAGGAGGAGTTGTATATGGAGCAGCCAGAGGGATTCTGCGAGAAGGGCAAGTCACATTTGGTCTGCCGGTTGAGGAAGAGCTTGTATGGTCTGAAGCAGGCTCCGAGGCAGTGGTACAGGAAGTTCGAGTCGTTTATGGGAGAGCATGGTTATGCACGGACGACGTCGGACCATTGTATATTTGTGAGATATTTTGCCGATGATGATTTCATCATTTTGTTGCTCTATGTTGATGATATGCTATTAGTGGGTCGGAATGCCACTAGGATAGCGGAGTTGAAGTGCCAACTGGCGCGGCCTTCTCTATGAAGGATTTGGGCACAGCGAAGACTATTTTTGGGATGGAGATCAGCCGAGAGAGAGAGTCCAAGCTGCTACACTTGTTCCAAAAGAAGTACATTCACCGGGTACTTCAGCGTTTCGGGATGGACGGGTCGAAGAAAGTGAGTTCCCCCCTCGCGGCTCACTTTAAGCTCACTGAGGAACAGTGTCCATCTACCGAGGACGAAAAGGAAGATATGGAGCGGGTTCCATATGCCTCAGCTGTGGGAAGCCTGATGTATGCTATGGTGTGTACGAGGCCAGATATTGCTCGTGCAGTTGGTACGGTTAGCAGGTATCTTTCAAATCCTGGAAGGGTACATTGGAGTGCGGTCAAGTGGATTCTACGATATCTTCAGGGCACTGCTGGTTGGAGACTTTCCTTTGGTGGTGACGAGCCGAAGCTGGTTGGGTATACCGACGCTGATATGGCTGGAGATGTAGACACGAGACGATCGACTTCGGGCTACGTGATGATGTTTGCGGGAGGAGCAGTATCGTGGCAGTCGCGGTTGCAGAAGTGTGTTGCCTTGTCGACGACGGAGGCGGAATACATTGCGGCGACGGAGGTTTGCAAGGAGCTGTTGTGGATGAAGAAGCTGTTGCAGGAAATGGGACTGAAGCAAGAGCAGTATACTTTGCTTTGCGACAGTCAGAGTGCTATTCACCTGGTGAAGAATCAGACGTTTCATAGCCGGTCCAAGCACATCGAGACTCGGTATCATTGGATACGCGATGTGGTTGAGAAGAAGGACGCGGAGCTTGAGAAGGTGCATACAGACGACAACGGAGCTGATATGTTCACGAAGATTCTACCAAGGGGGAAGTTTGAGTACTGCAGGCAGGTCGTCGGGATGACGACATCCTCCCCATAGTTGTGAAGGGGGAGATTTGTTGGAGTGGGTGGGGTTCCCACCTATGTGGAGAAGACCCCGGAGTACGACGAGCGCCGTCCGATGTCGGAGAAGCTCGGGAAGTAGGCAACGGAGTTGCTGCTGCTGCTGCTGCTGGCTGCTGGTAGCAGGGGATCCGAGTTCGGCCCGAACTCGGTCCCAGGCCGAGTTCTGGCCGAACTCGGTCTGGCGTTCCAGGGTTTGGCCAGTAGGTGCTGGTTGCCCCACACAGAGTTCTGGCCGAACTCTGTGTCGTCGGGGGCTGAAGCGAATTTCAGGATGAGTTTTCATCATTGGATCTAATCCAACGGTCCAGGTTGGTTGCGGGATTAGGGAGATATATTGAGGTTTCTCAACCCTAATTTATTATCGTATGATCGCAACGTAACACAACTTTTGGAGAGAGAAGGAGGCAAGAGTGCCATTGCAACTTCGGAGAAGAAGACGGAGGATTGAAGGTCGTTTTCGAAGGAGATCGTGTTTCGGGTAATCTCTACTCGTCGTTCTCGCTCTTCGTAGCCTTGTAATCATTGTTCTTATCTCTGAGTGTTGTGGGGATCCGATTTGGATCGGGAGGAGTTTGTAGAGGGTTAATTCTTCTATTCCATTAGTGGAGGCTTCTCAGGGTTGGACTCCGATCGTCCCGTGGTTTTTTCCCGCAAGGGTTTCCACGTCAAAAATTCTCTGTGTCTGCGTGATTGTTTTGTGTGATTGTTTTTGGGTTCGTGCGTTGTATTGCTCGGTCCTCTCGCAGGTACTCTCCGGTTTGGGAAAAGGTTTCCGCGTTTCTTTTCCAACAAAGGGAACTACCCAGCTCAACACTCTCCTCGGACAACCCATAGATGGTGCAGGCTTCTATCTAGCATTTAGCACCTTTACAATCTCTTCTTTCTGGTATTCTGGAGTCGAGAATGTACTGCCAAACGCACACTCTACCTCTGAATCTAGCCAGTTGAGTCGAGTCTGGATAAAAATATATTTGTGGAATATAAATCTAGTTATAC